>UCOK01012162.1:0-13385 GCA_900474325.1 Synergus umbraculus
TATTATATTTGTAATAAAATAACACGTATGTAAATTTTATAAAATTTCTCAATTTTTTAGATGCGATAATGAGGTTAATATTCATAGTTGGTTATCAGAATTTTATTTCAATTACTCCTATTGTCCTCATCCACCAATTTGGCTCCTTAAATTTTCAATTATTTTAATATGTTTAAATTTCATTTGATCAACTAGAATTTCCTGCTTATTATTAAATTACAATAGCAATAATTTTCTTTGTTACAATAATTAATTTTAGTCTTATATTTAATTTCTCAAACCTTCGCCATGTTGTGGAACTTCATCACTTGCTTCTGGGCGGTCCTTTTCTTGATGCAGGCGGTTTGTAATTTAATATACCACGTGTTGAGCTGCTATAACTATGATGATTACGTCATGCTTATATTGGTATGCTTACTGAAGTCATTAGGAGGTGGGAATTACTGTAAGGTGATCCACTCGATGCAATTTAAGTGGCTTCCATAATGCCTAGCAATAGCCATACTTTTATGTTTTTCACTAGCCATTTTGTCGGCTAGCGTAATTGAAGCAATAATGGATATGATTGAATTGAAATTTTGATATTTTCGATTTCCTGTCCTCCCTCCTTAAAATGATTCATCGTCCTCGATGAAAGTAGAGAATGACGTTATCACGCAATTCGAATGCTATGCTGGTTACTGGGATGCGCGCCTGTGAGGTTGGTGTTGTCTTTTCTTGGCTGCACTGAGGTTTTGGTTTGCTATCAACTGATAGGGGTTCAAGTTCTGTTTCGTTTTCCTTAATATGTAGTTTTATTGATTTTTTGTTCTTTTTGCATGTTTTTATCAGTATATTTCTTCCGCAATATATTGCTATAAATAATATCAAAATTGAAAAACTCATGGATGTACCATAAATGGTGTGATTCTTCAACTTATGATATTGTTGTTGTTGTTCGAATTCTAATAATTGATTCTCAATTTTGGTTAAGGATTCACCATTGTATAAGTCTTTCCAATCTTTTGGTAATTGATTTTGCCACTCTCGAATTTGAATATTGGGAAATTCCGGGAATTTAGCGATTACATTTGACACATTAGCTAAATTTAACGAAATCTCTGGACTGTATATATATTCTTCATTGTTTTTATAAACATTTATTCCAACGATGGTTGTGGTTTTTGTTCTTGCAATGCATCCGCTTCTTAGTCTTAAAATTCCAGAATTAGATATATATCCTCGTTCCGTTTTTTAATTTGGACAATTGATATTGATCAATTCTGGCTTTTTTGTTGAATATAGCCAAGCTTGTAGTGAAGGGATTTGTTTCCAGAACTTGTCGTCTCCTAAATTAATTCTGACGTCACATTTTTGAAAAACATCGATAGTAGGTCTAATCAATAATGAAATTTCACAGGATGGGTTGGCTGAAGATGAATATATGGGTTGAGTTGTTTCACAAATTGTATGATATATAGTTTTCGTGCAGGAGTTGTGATACTCTTGATTTGCAAGGAAATAATTTTGATCATCGGATGATATTGCGATAAAAGATTGTTTAGGTAATATGTAAGTTGCTCCAGTTATATTTCCAATAACATTTTGATAAACTGGGTAGGGGTGCATTTTGTATAACTGATAGATCGTCCTTTCAAGAAGTGGAATATCAATAGACACTAATAGTCTTTTAGAATGGTAGGCAATATCGGCTTTTCCTATTTGATGTAAATCTTCTGCTTTTATATATGTGCTGAGTATTGGAAATTCATAATTTGCTGCTTCAGCATGTATCTCAGTTATGATTTCTTGAAGAAGGTTATTAGAAATTAATGCTGGATGTATTAATGGCACTTAATACTATTTTAGTAAATTGTACTAAAGCATTATATAAATGATCGCATTGGTTTTCAATTGTTGTTGCCCATTGTCTCAAGGATCTATAATATAATTCATTGTTCCATGTTTTTTCACGTATCTGTATATTCTTGATAGTTTCATTAAGAATTGTTTTGATTTCTTGAATTTCTAAGTTTTTAGAGTGCATTTCTTCATTAATATGCTGAAATTCAGCACGAACAATGTGAGTTTGTTGTCTAATTATTCTGCTCAAATTATATTGTCTATCGTGAAGTTCATTAATGGAGTTTGTATATTCTTCACCGTCTTCTGATGTAAGTAATCCGACTAAAGGTCCTAAAATTGATCCTATGAATCCAAGTATTGGAGCTCTTCTTTTCTTTATAGTTCTGGGTGGAGTATTAGTTTCTGAATTATAATATTGGATTTCTTCAAGTATTCTTTGTAGATGTTCGTATTCAGATTGAATCCTGTTAAGTTTAGTTGTCAATGTATCAAATCTTATTGTCTCACGGCAATCTCCTTTCATTGCAGTTTTCTGGAAGCAGGTTCGATAAGTGTTTCTGAGATCTTGTTGAATATCCTTATAGTGGAATTGGCGACTGAAATTCCCAATGTCCAAGTAGATTACTATTCTCCAGTATGTCTGCGTCAGTCGTAATGATTCCATTTTTTCGTAGTAGATACCAGAGTTTTCTGCCAAGGGTTGAATCTCGTATAGAACAGGGCTTCCTATGGTGAAGGAGAATAAGAGAAACAGCAACCATTTCCATTTTATAGCAAGCAACTCCATTAGTTCCATCTGCACATTTAAAAATATGTTAATAAATGTTATAAAATTATTTTGAAATATCCTTCAATTACCTGTAAAGAATATAGAAAGAGGAAAGAAGAAGGCAACCTCCATTATCCTCTCCCTTCTTTTCTTTCGTCCTGCTATAGAAATAACTTGTAAATGTTTATTTATTATTTAAGTTTATTATATTTTTGGATAGAATGTTTTATACATATAACGTAATGATATTATGTAATTTATTAAGTATATACATATATAATATACATATAAAATATATAATGATTAATTAAGGGATTATGCTATAATATATTGCTAAATGGTATCCATTAAGATAAATACTTTAAAAGCAATTTTTAAAGTGACTAAATGTAGAAAGAGGAAAGAAGAAGGCAACCTCCATATCCTCTCCCTTCTTTTCTTTCGTCCTGCTATAGAAATAACTTGTCTTTATTTTAAAGTGACATAAAGTAAATTGGGTGATACATATACGGTTATGTAATTAGTTAAATATATGTAGATAATTATAGATTTCATAATGTAATTTTTAAATGAAGATAATATATGATTAACATAAAATTAATTGTTAATAGAAGACTTCAGTATTACAAATAAACTAAGTTTGAATTGACCGATTCGTCTGGGGGTCCCCAAAAGTCTTCTTCTGTTATATTATTAGATTCAACTAAATGTTTGTTTCTTTTTATAGTTTTGTAACAATCTCTCATTACATGTCCCCTTAAATAACAATATTCGCAACAATTCTCCCATTTGTATAACTTGATCAAAATTCTGGACTCATTGTCCATACATATGACATATTTGTCCTCTGTCTCTTGATCTAAATTTTCTTCTTCACTGAAGAAATACATTTCTTCTAAATCTTTAAAAATCTTTGGAGCCGCTGCATGCTCGGCTAGTCTTATTCTAGTTTCTCCGTCGCTAACCCGGACAAACAAATTTCCACGTTTTTCATCTTCGACGATACATTTGATATAGAATTTTCGATCATGGGTAGGTCCTTCGGTACGACATAAAGTATAAATTGGTTTTTTAAGGTTATATTCAGCGGTTAATTCCTCTAAAGGTCCTTTAGCAAAATTTAAATCTTCAGGTTCGTCTTTTGGCTTGCTTGTTGTTAAGTAGATCTGACCCAAGGGAAGTTTAGTTAAGATGATTGATTCATCCATGTTGTCTGAAAATAATTATTTTATTGATTAGCTAAATCATGTGTAGGCAAGTTTTAATTTATCTAAATGTTTTTGAAATCTTTTTCCTTCTGATGTTTCTAAAATTGCGTTATGTTTATCTAATATGTCTATTATTTTATAAGGTCCATGACTTTTACTATCTAGTTTATTAGTTTTTGCTTCTCTTTTTACATAAACGCTGTCTCCAATTTTTCCAGGGAACAAGTTTAATTTTTGATCGTAAATTTCTTTAGATCTATATTTTGCATTTATTAGATTTCTTGCCGCGATGTTTTTAATTTCGGATAATCTCAGCACTAGATCTTTTAAATAAGACCCATAAGTTTCTAATTTTTCATATGAAGGGAATGAACTAGGGGCTCGCGCTATTTTTCCAAAGATTAATTCGAAAGGTGTAAACTTTGTTGCTTCATGAATTGAGGTATTATATGAAAACATTGCAAATGGTAATAGCCTATCCCAGTCATCATAATTATCTGCATATGACCTTACATAATCCACCAATACCGCATGGCTTCGTTCCAAGGCTCCATTTGATTGAGGTCTGTATCCAGATGTTGTTATTTGTTTAATTCCGAATATTTTGGATAACTTTCTCAACAGAGTACTTATAAAGGCACTTCCTCGATTGGTCAATATGGCTTTTGGAGCGCCATATTGATTAATTAAATTTTTCGCTAAAACATGTGCTATTGTTGTTGCAGTTATGTCTGGTATAGCTACTGCTATACAATATTTTGTGAGATTATCTTGAATGGTCAGAATGTGTCGATTCCCATCAGGTGTGATAGGTAATGGTCCAACAGTGTCTAATGATACCTTATCAAAAGAATCTATAGGCGTCTCCGTTATGATCATGGGTTCGTGAGTTTTGGCGCGAATAATTTTTTGTTCTTGACAAATACCGCATTTTCGTACAAAATCTGTGACTTGTTCTTTAATTCCTGGCCATATAAATCGTTCACGTATTCGTCTATATGTTTTGTTGACTCCTTTGTGTCCTCCTATTTTACTTTCATGATTTTCTGTTATTATAGATTCGCGATCTTCTTCTGGGGGTACACTAATGTTTCCAAAACACATTATGATTTTAATGGGACTACTTTCAAACATTTCTTTTAAAATGTCTGAAAATTTACCTTTTGGCAGAAATTCTGTTAAATCTCCTTTGTTTGAAACTCTGAAAGAATCTATATTTTCTGTCTCCAAAGCTTCCCGTAAATTATTTAATCCGATCCTCAGATTTTCTTCCTGTAATGTGTCAAAGTGATATCGCTTGATAACTACTGTATATATTTTATATTTTCCTCTAGGTGTTATCAAAACTTGACCGACTTTTGGACGTTTTTCTTTTAATTCTCGTGGATCGATGGCTCCAATATCTATCAATAGTCTTCCTACTGGGGTGGTAAATTCACAATCAGAAGATATAAAGTGTACATAATTTTCTTTTAAATAAGTTAAATTTTCTCTGCAACTTTTTATTTCAAAAAGAGGTTGTATATTAAGTTGTGATTTTTTTGAATGACTTAGAAAAATCCAAAGTTCGATTGGGCAATGGTCGCTACCATAAATATCGTTTCTAATTCTGCTTTCGCATATTTTATTTTGTATTCTTTTAGATGTTAGGAAGTAATCTAGTCTCCATCCAATGTTTTTGGCTCTAGAATTATTTGAGTATGACCAACATGAATAAATGTTAGTTTTATGAGGATATAAATACCTGAAAGAATCAATAAATCCTTCAAGTAATAAGACATTCATTCCGTCTCTTTCTTCGTTTGTAAAGCCCGCCTTGTTTTCATTTTGTTCTGGATTAGCCAAATCTATCTCTTGGTGAGCGACATTTAAATCCCCGCAAATAATAATAGGTTTCAATGTGTCCAGATTTTTGAAAAATTCTCTAAAAGCATTATTCCATTGTATGCGCTTTGGTAAATTCAATAATTCAATGCCAACATATGGAGCGTAAACGTTTACTAAAAAGAAGTTTTCATATTCTGCGGTTATGACTCTTCCTTCGTGGTCAAAATTATCCTTTTTTAATCCATATAAAATATTAATAGGTTCGGTTCTTGAAAGTATAGCTACACCACAATATCCTTTTTGTATACTATCCATGTAATAATAATGATATCCTTTTAATTTTACTTTTTCTGGCAATTTCTCATGATTACATTTGATTTCTTGTAATACAATTATGTCTGCATCTTGTTTCTTAATATAGTCAAATCCGTTATTTTTTATAAGGGTTCTAATTCCGGAAACGTTCCAGGAGCATATTTTTATTCTCCTTTCTTTTGAATAATTAGTAGTTTCAGAGCACGGTGAAGCAGTCATGCTAGGGGGTTGAATACGTATCGCTGGGAGTGAAGGTTGGATACTAGTGATACTAGTGCGCGTTTGGTCAGACATATGCGTGTGTTCGTACTTAGTTGGCAATTCTGGATCTACGCGTCGAGGCTTGTAATTCTCTTTTAATTTTGAAGAACTTTTTGAAATTCTTGTTTCATCAGAGAGTTGATAAGGAGTTGATAATGCTTGAGGTACGCCACAAGTCGAAGGACAAAATGTTTCTAGTATATCAGAAGTAGAAGGAATTTCTGGTTGAGATGCAAAAGTTACACTCTTGCGCTTTTTTAGTTCTGGGGATAATTTTTGTGGTGAAACAATTTTTGATGTTGAGGAAATCTGAGTCAAAATTTTCTTCATTTATTTCTGAATTTCTTGCTTCTAATTCTTTTAGTTCATTCTCAGCCCAATTTATTACTGAATTAATTCTCTGAGTGAATTCCGTTTCACTCTCGGGTTCAAGTTCTTCTATTGCATCGAATAAGTCCTGATCGTCTTCACCTTCTGATACTGCAGTAATTCTGGGGGGAACTCTAATATTATCGTCCTCATCCACTTCTTCTTTTTCCATCCAATCTTGGTGAGCTTTTACAGATTCATTGAACTGGGAAAATGATTTTTGTAGTTCTGCCCTAGTTATTGTTCTATCTTTCTGTTGATTTTCTTCATTTTCCAATGAACTATCTTCACTACTACTTTGCGGAGGGCTCACTATTATTATAGGCCCTTCCTGAACTGTTTTTGTTGCAACTTCTTCCGATGCTGTCTCTTCTGAAAATATTTCGAAAAATATCCTGGAGCTTTCGCAGGAGCGCTTTTAGGTAAATTAGGAGATTGATAAGCTGCTAGTGGAATGTCTAAACTTGGCAAAACACTCCTATTTTTCCGAAGTATTGGAGGTACTGGATTATCTGATTCATTGTTGTCTTCTGAATCAGTACTAGATTCTTTATAGTTAGGTCGATTTTGAGCTCGTTTCTCTTCTGTTCTTCTACGAAGTAACCGTTTGCTAATTGTACTTTCATCCAAAGTTTTTGAAGGTCTACTCGTGCTTGTGGAATACGAGCTTTCGATTGCTGATTTAGAACTGCTTGGTTTTTGATTTTCTGTTGTGAGAGGTTTAGAAGGAGCAATTTTTGTCTTTTGTGTAATGATTGAGGGTCTGGGTTTTGGCTTATTAAATAGAGATTTGGGAAGAGTTTTAGATTTTTCTTCCAATGTTTTTTTAGTTTGCCGTGTATGTACTGGCAGTATTTTTATGAAAGTAGTTTCATCCCCGTTTAAATTTTCATCTGATGAACTTTCTTCTGATAAATCATTTTCTGATGAACTATCTATCACTGGATTTCTGGATAGAGCATCGGCATTTGTATTTAATTTTCCTGGTTTATATTTAAAAGTATACTCGTAATCTCTTAATTTTAATCGCCAACGAATTAATCTTTGACCGGGATCTTTTACTGAATCTATCCATTTTAAAGGCTCGTGATCGCTGACAAGTGTAAATCTTTTTCCATAGATATATGATCGATATTGTTGAACGGCATATAAGACAGCTAAACATTCTTTTTCAGTGGTAGAATAATTACATTCAGCACTGTTTAAAACATGAGAATAATAAGCTATGGGTAAATCTATACCGTCTTTTTCCTGGCTCAATACTGCTCCTACTGCATAACCTGAGGCATCTGTAGTTATAGTGAAAGGTTTATCATAGTCTGGATATTGTAGAATAGGACTTTCACAAAGGGCTTGTCTTAGTTCTTTAAAACTTTTCTCTTCTTCTGGACCCCATTTGAACTCTCTTTCTTTCTTTAGAAGATTTGTTAGAGGCTTAGATTTTGCTGCAAAATCTTGAATAAATCTTCTGTAATATCCTGCTAGACCTAAGAATTGTTTGATGTTTCTAGGATTTTGTGGTCTAGGGAATTTCTTCACTGCTTCAATTTTCTTAGGATCTGGTTTCACTCCATTACATGTGATGATGTGGCCTAGATAACTTATTTCTTTGAAAAGAAATTCGCTTTTCTCAGGTTGAATTGAAAGATTTGCCTCTTTTAATCTATTAAGAAGACGTCTAACTTTCTTTCCATGTTCTTGTAGATTGTCGGCAAACACTACTATGTCATCTAGGTAGACGAATAATTCGATACCCTGTAATCCTAAAAGTACTTGGTCCATTAATCGCTGGAATGTGGCTGGAGAGTTTTTCAGTCCCATAGGCATCCTAACATACTCATAGTGTCCATTCAGAAATGAAAATGCAGTTTTAGACCTATCTACAGGATCTAATTCAATTTGATGAAATCCACTAGCGAGATCAAAAACTGTAAAATATTGTGCTTTTCCTAATTGATCTAAAATTTCTGTGATATTTGGAAGCGGATAAGCATCACCAATGGTTTTCTCATTTAATAGACGAAAATCAATTACTACTCTGTATTTTCTTTTTCCAGTGTGATCTAGTTTTTTGTGAATTATTAACATAGGAGCACTATATGGAGATTTTGAATGTTTAATTGCTCCTTCTGTTAACATTCTGTCAATAACTTTCTTTGCTTCTTCTTTTTGGGTTGGAGAAAATCGATAGGGTCGTACATGAATTGGAACATCATCAGTAGTATGTATTTTATGATGAACCATATGAGTTGAAGTTAAGGGTTCTCCAGTTAAATGAAAAACGCTTGCATATTCTTTAATTATATTAGTTACATGATCTTTTTCTTCTTCATTTAAACGATTTAATTCTAGAACTTTAAGGATGGCCTCCACCCTATTTTCTGGAGATACAGAATCTGGATCTGCTGAGAATTCATCTGAATCGTATCCGGGCAATTTATAATATTCAAAAGGGATAATCTCTTGAGGAGGTATTTCCAAATCAATGTCTTCTTCCGTAGTGTTTATTGCATAAACATGACAAATTCCATTGTTGTTTGTTACTACAGCCTCTCCTATTAAAACTTCCTCACAGGTTTTTATCATAGGTAAATATCCTTCTTTCAGATCATTTGAGATTTTTATTGGAATAATCTGTTTAGTTCTTGCTTTAACTCGAACTGGACCTTTTTTTGTAATTTCTTTATAATCTGGTATATTTTCTTTAGCTATTTTTGATTCGTTATCAACAAATGGAATGGGTTTAACTGGGTTAGAATGGGTAACCATAGTGTTATGCCAAAATGAAATTTCTACCCGTTCTTGACGAAGATATTCTCGTCCTAAAATTCCATTTGTACTTATCGGAAAATCTGATGAAACGACATGAAAATTTACTTTCGCATCTTGTATTTCTAATATTATAGTACCTATAGTGGAAATACTATCAGGAGTGATTCCTGTGATTTCTATGGAATCATCTTCAATAACTAATAAATTTTCATTTAGTGAATTCAATTTTATTATGTATATATCGGCTCCAGTGTCAACCAAAAATAAAGCTTTTGAATTTATAAAATTATTAGAACGAAACTCTACTACTGGAGATTCTCGACTGAGTTTTGTGTGGAAAATTTTTCGCGTTTCATTAGAATTCTTACACTCGTTTGACGCTCTTGTTTTTCCATACTCGTAGTTGCGTCTGTCTGACGAGCGGAATTGAAGTTTAAATTCTCCATATTTGATGGGGTTGGAGAATGAGATCGTGGTGGAGTATTGGTTCCATTTCTATTATAATTTGAGCTTGAGCTTCCATAATTTTGCTTGGAAGCATTTTGAAATTGTGTGTATAAATTAAGCCACCAAGGAGGAACGTTATTTGAATTTGAATTATACCCTGGCGAATAAGGACGTTTTATTATTCCTGCTGGACTTTGTTTAAACTCTGATGTTAGGTGATTATCTGGGGTAGTTGTAAAACGCACATAAGAGCTAGGGCTTCGATCCCTTGCTCCTGAGTAATTAGGTTGAGAGAATCTTGATTCTCTATAAAAATTAGAAGAATGTTGTGAATTTATTTGTTGACTTGCTTCATATTCAAGCGCAACTTTTAAGGCTGAGTCTAAATCTTCGGGGTTTCGTGCTTCTACCAACTTAGATATATCATCAGGTAATCCACGTTTAAATGCTGCTAAAGCACAATCAATGAGAGGGGCTAGTAAATCCTTAGCATTTTTGTATTTATCTTCAAGAGCTGCTTGAGCCCCTGACATTAAAAGCACTAATCTATCGAAAAATTCACTGAGATTTTCCTGTCGTGTCATTCGTATAATTGAAATTTCATGTAAATACCATGAGTAATCTTTTCGAGGCGCAAATCGTTGTTTAAGATGTTTAATGAGTTCATCTACACTGTTAAATTCTTTAGCATGGATACTGTCTCTTGCAGCTCCTATTAATTTTGATAAAATTGCTTTTAGAAATTGTCTTTCACAACTTGGAGGTACACTCGATTCTCCATTGATTATATCCTGGATGAAATCTCTAACGGGCATATTCCTTCCGTCGTATTTTGGGATGTTCATTATTCCTTGCTGAATCGCAAAACATTCTGCCATAGATGTCATCATGGCATCACTAAGGGTGCGAGATGCATTACCCGTGAAATGAGATGTATTTTGATCATCAGTCATTTTTGCGGTTAAATTGAATTTTCTGGGGTAGGTAAATTTAAATTTGTTTGTAACGGTATAGCCTGCCGTTACACATAAATGCGCCTATGTATAGGCAACCCGAACTGTGGTTATCGACATAAGGCAGAGCGATGATCGCGAGCCTGAGTATAGGCTACCAAACCTACCCTTACCATCAAATTACAGAGCGATCAAAATATCGATCGGAGAATAAATCCGCAAAACCATGCTAGGGTTCGCAATGCGCGTCTTTCCATACACAAGATGTTTCTTTAAGGAGCTAAAAGACGAGCATCTGGTCTCAGCCGTCACTCGTTCACGAGTCGCTTTCGAGCTCAGGCTGGGCATGGCCCAGTGCTCTTAAGTGACTCTATTTTGCTGGCTCTACGCAGCCATTTTGTTTCGGTTCATCGCTACAGTCTACAAGGTAGTATAGACTAGAAGAGCTTCGTACGCTGCTCCAGGCTGGGGTTTTTCTAGTCTTTACCTAATTTATTTCTCTGAAATTTTTCTAAGTCCCTTCGTACGCTGCTCCAGGCTGGGGGGACTTAGCCTCATTTCTTATTTTCACTGTCATTTTTGTGATTTTTTCTAAGTCCCTTCGTACACTGTTCCAGGCTGTGGGGACTTAGTCATATTCCGAGTTTATTTTCTGAGCCTCGCGACTTGGTTTCTCAAGTCTCGCGGCACAGTTTATTCTCCGAGTCGAGTGACTCAGTTTATTTCTTCGAGTCTTGCGATTCAGTTTATTTCTTCGAGTCTTGCGACTTAGTTTATTTTTCAATTCTTGCGACTTAGTTTATTTCGCAATATTTTCACTTGAAATTTCTAAGTCCACACGTGCGCTACGAATTTGCGAATCCTGTTGAAATTTTATGGGACTTCAAATTATTCATGAGTATTAATTTCGAGCCGAGTATTAACGGGGATTTAGCGACATTAGGGACATTCTCAAATGTAACATATTTCATTTATTCAGAGTTTGGTTTCTGTTGAGTTCCTATGCGACTTATGATCTTTTAATTAGCTTGCGAAAATCGAGGGTTATTTAGTTAGGCGTTAGAAACTCTCTTGTCGTGGGAAATAGTTTATAACTGGCTGACTTGTCCGGGTTTTTAACCACGATTATATGCGCTCAGTCAGGGGCAAGAGAGGGATTTATTTGTTAGGATTGCGAAATGCGTTAATGATTTTATTTTGTTTTTGTTAACAATTGATTTCACTTATTCAATTTTCAAGAGACTTATCGTTTTCTCGGTTTGCGAGGAATAACCTTTAGTTTATATCGAGTCTTTCTTATCACTAACAAATTTGTTTTATATCGAGTCTTTCCGTAGCCGAGAATCGATATTATCTTGCAATTTTTTCGTTTTTTGTTTTGAATAAAGTTGTTATTGTTGATTAAATTATTGCGTCTTTACTTGCCTCCCTTGGGAACCGTCCCACTCCCACGATTCCAGCCTATGAGAGGGCATAAGGTCTTACATCCACAATAAGCTACGAAACATAAGCATTAGGCATCACGACCTTAAAGATAAGAGAGATAGACCAAAACACCAAGGAATCGTTACATGTTAAAAAGGTTTTTCGTAAAATTTGAAATTTAGCTTTGGGGAAACTATTAATCTTTGAATGATTGATTAAAGTGGAATCTGTTTATCTACCTGAATAAATTCAGACATATGATTAGGCATAATAATTTCTCATAAAATTAAAATCACCATCTTATTTAATTCTTGGAAAAGGAAGTAATACAATTTGGATTTCAATGACGTTAGATTGGCCAAGTCAGACTCAAGCACAAATCCTTTGTCAATCTTAGTCAAATTGAAATTCAAATAATTTTGGTGAAGGAAAACGAATTTGAATTGTTGCAACATTAGATTAAACAAGTCAGACTCAAGCACAAATCCCTGGGAGATCCTCATAATCAAAAAACATAAAATTGTTATTAGAAAAATGTTTTAAAAGTTTTAATTAATATTTAAGTGTTTGTTTTAAACCCTTCACTTGTACAATCTTGCTACAAAGAATGCATACAAGGTTATTTCAGGGTAATTCGATGAAATTATTATCGATGGCAGAGATTGCGAGCACGCGAAGTATACTAACGCCTCGTATGAGGTTTTGTTTAAATTTTTAAATTTAAACACTGACTCGAAATAAAATTAAAATATTTGAAATAACGTATTGTTATTTGAATAACAAAAGTGATAATCCCACCGCTGCCACCAAATCAGCTGTTACGACCCGAGCGGAGGGTAAATGCTATATTAAAATAGGCTAAGGGAGGATGAGTTTGCTGATTATGTCAGGATGGTAAGACCTGACTTTATTTTTATTGTGGGTACGTTGTCACTAACAATCCTATGGGGATTGTGTTACTCAAATAAAATATTCGTAAATTTGGATAAAATATAATTTATTATAAATTAAAATGATGAAAATATACATAAAATGAATATTCAAAACTTACATTACTTCTCGGTTGAGAAGGCAAAAGAAGAATTAAGGGTTGTCGCTTGCGTCTCTATCAATCGGAGGACAACGGCAAGATCCTCACGCAGAGTTAAGTTGCTAGAGTAAGGGCTAACACTTAATGTCACTCCACTTACTAAT
>UCOK01012166.1:0-16869 GCA_900474325.1 Synergus umbraculus
GTATATATACATCCAATAATTTTCTTTAATGAATAAATATTAAATTAAATATTAAATTAAATATCCAATATTATTTGAACGAACCTTCCTTAAATTAATTTTTTAGTAAATTAAGAGCCTTACTCTGACTCGAGACGAAGAGGCTGTTCAGCCTCAAAAGTGGACAAACCTACCTCATAATAAATAATTACTTAAAGTTTCAAATAAATTCAATTTTGCCGCGCAAATCAACTCGGATTCGTGACAAATTATATCATCTAGTGACATCTATCATGTGAGTACGCGAGTGATACATATTCTCGGTCGGTAACATATGCCGCTGCTCTTGCTACACTGAACGACTGACGCACTAGATGATTTCAAAACGATATCACTTTCCGATGGTTATTGAGGTTCCCGAGTAGAAATTTTGCTGTGGCCCCGATCGGGCCCAGATCGGGGGATCCCAAATCGGTGATGAAACACACTGCCCGACCAGGCCCAGATCTGGTTCGACCAGACACAAACCTGACCTGATCGGGGGCGGGGCCCAATCGTGCCAGGCATTTCCTCAACTTTCTGGGCCAGATTTGGAAATTTCTACACGGGTTTGGACACAAAATACAGATTTTTTCGTAATCAATTGCGAAAATCTCTCTTACAGATGCATAGTTGGAAGTTATAGAATTTTCAATGACACCTTCGAATTTGCCGTAAATGCATAAATTATAATATTCCCGGCGTGAAATCTAATCTCCCGCGCAGCAAATAGTGTATTAGTGTGTCTCTCTCACTCCCATGGTTTTGCGTAAAAACGCAACGCATTCCAGATCCATGGGACGTCACCCTCATTTTCCGATGGTATATGCGTGAGGTTTCGAACACTTTGGACACAAAATACGGATTTTTACGTAATCTTTCACGGAATTCTCTCTTAAGGCGCCTTCACACCTTTTGTATTTCGGTCGTCGACCAACCAACGCGAGAAATATCCATTCACACCTAAAGGCCTAATTACACGCTTTTAGGAAAATGTCCTTCTTCTCACTCTACCATGTGACTATCCCATAAGTTTGTCTCATTCTCGCACATTTTCCGAATGCAAAGTGGAAAATGTGCGAGAATGAGACAAACTTATGGGATAGTCACATGGTAGAGTGAGAAGAAGTACATTTTCCTAAAAGCGTGTAATCAGGCCTTAAGTTTTCCAAGTCGGAAAATGTTTTATAAAAGTTTCCATTTGGCGGGAACTTTTAAATGTGATCTTATTTTAAAAACTCTAAAGTACATATTTATAACTAAAATGTAACTTTATTGTTAGTAATAGTGAATTGCTTAATATTCTTATTTATTTATAAAAAAAAGGAATCGGTATTGCAAAACAGTTTTAGCAAAGATATTTAAAATCTTTGGTTCTGCATAACATTGTGCCTACATTTATTTATAATGGTCGAATTTTTAATAATAAATATCAACATTTCTTACCTGATTATACTATACATAAGAAACGCCCATATTGGTGTAGCCACACAAATTTCAAAGTTCGTTTATGCAATGCCCTTTACGTACATAATTAATTTCTTGTGTTCTCAAGATCCAAGATGATTTACATCTTTGTTTACGCACAAACTACAATTAAAAATATGTATTACAAATTGTAAATATTTCAAACTATATAAAATTAAAAATATTTCAAATTAGAAAACCCGAAAAGATACAACTTACGTCATCTCTCTCTCTGGCGGGAAAATTAAACATTAAACACGTTTCTCGATGGATAACAGCTCTGTTTACCCTACAATTTTTGAATCTGATTAAAAGTTAGGCGCCACTTTTGCCACAGCCCACAGTCTATAATTTTAGATTAATTCTTCTCAATTTATTTGCTTTCTTTTATCAAAAAAAAAAACTACCCCAAAATGAATATTTTAAGTCCAATGTTTAAGTCCTCTAAAACGAAAACATGTACTTATTCAGTTTCAATTTGATTTCAATGAAAAAATTCTCATGAATGAAAAATTTCGAGGACAACCGAGTCCCTTGAACCGCCGTCGTTGACTTTAGCGCTACGTTGTAATCAAACCTATTGTACTCTTAAAAAAAGTGATTTCCCTCGAGAAAAGCCATCATTAAAGTATCCTTATCTAGACGAAAAGATAGAGGGAAATTCGTACTCTAACTATCGCATCGAGATTTCGCAAAATATCGTCCGGAACTTCCAAACAAAAAGGGTGCCGGTGGTGAAGATTTCAAGGCGGTTCGAAGCAGCTGATTTTCAAAGATGGCCGGTTTTCTGCAAACTGTGATACAAACAAATAGACTTTGAAGGTGCGCTGAGTTCGCGAATCCCTGGGAGGACAAGGAGTAATGGTAAGTACATGTGATACAATTATTATTTCAACACGATAAGAAATATTCTTCAAATTTGCCTGATAAGATTGTTTCTTAATTTTGCTCATATTTTTTCGAAAGTTCTTCGCCTTTTTCGTTCCTGACCTGCTCAATAAAATCGTTGCCCCTTGTCTCCAAGTTACGAAACGTCTACAATCTCTCGTGTTCTGATTATTCTTGTAAGAAGTACCTTCAACCTTTTTTCTCTTGTTTTACAAATATATCTTCAATTATCTTCAAATTACCTTTGAGTTTTTTCTGGAAGGAATAAGAAAAATCGGTTCGATGATAATTTTCAATGTCTTTAAAAAAGGATAATTAAGTTGATGTCAAAATATTTTAATATTATTTAAAATATTATTATAAACAAGTTATTATAGGTTTGTTGAATTATAGAAAAATTAATAATCCTTATTAATATTTTAAAGGCACGTCTTCTAATTTATTTAATTTTTGTAGATGTGAAAGAAACGAAAATAGTAAGTCTCATCGAAAAGATGGCTTACGATCAACGAAATGTGAAATACCCTTCGGAAATTCATTCACAACAACACGGACAACCTAGTAATATGACCGCATACGCCTATTCTGGTCACCAAGTGCAACATAATCAACAAAATGATGAAAACAGAAACGAAAACGACTGTGGAAATAAGGAAATATGTCCTCCAAGTACTCACCAGTCGTCTGGAACCCAGACTGTTCAAAAAGTAGATGCTTCTACTATGACAGATCCATTGCAAATAGATTTTAGACTGACTTCAGAATATTTAGCTGCACGTTGCTCGAGTACTCTTGGAATTCCTTACGTATCCAAATACGAGGATACTAGTAGCAATAACTCGTCTCATAATTGTCAGGAAGTTCGACCCAAGATCGAATATGAAGTCGAGCCGCAACACATCAATGGTATTAATTCAATTTCTAGATTTATAAAACCATAAACATTTTTTTAAGGATATTGGATTCAAGTTCTAATCTCAAAGTTCAAATTCCTCATTTTACTTAACGAATAAAAGAATTGGGGTATCTTTTTGCTCTGTAGGCGAACTTTATTATAAAATAGAAGTATGATGCCTACAGAGCCAAAAAACGTTTACTTTAAACACTTTTTGCTTAAAATGAAGAATTGGTAATCTAATTTTAAACTTCCGTCTTTATTTTAGAAAAAAAAGTATTATAATATTTTGAATCCAACACTCTAAATCAAATAAATTTATTTTGGGATAATAACAAAGCTTATACCAATATTAATTTTTTCCAGGAATGTTAATTTATCATTGCCCAGAGTGCGCCTATAGATTCGAAGATCGCGAAACACTTCACGAGCATTTGGAGGATCACAGACAAAGGCCACACATCTGCGATATTTGTGGAGCAAGCCTAAAACGCAAAGAACATCTAGATCGCCACAAACAAGGTCATAATAAAGATAGACCTTATCAATGCAGTATGTGTTGCAAAGCCTTTAAACGCAATGAACATTTGGCTCGACACATGATAATTCACTCAGGTAGCAAAAACCAGATTTGCACCGAGTGTGGAAAGGCTTTTTACAGAAAGGATCATCTCAAGAAACATTTGCAAAGTCACAACAGCAACAGGAATAAAAATGTCAGTAGCTCGCAAAATCCACCCAGTGGACAAAACACCAACGAGGAGGGCCTAAGCAGCTTCGCTTTGATGATGAGGCAGGCTGGACCGCCTCCTTTTTCTATACTCAGAACCTAAGAGCTTGAAAAAGCTGATCCTAAAGCCGAAATCGTGTTTATTTAACTTTTACACTAAAGTTTATGATAACATAGGTAAACTAAAGTTTGATATTACTTAATTCGAATGTCTTATATCTTTTTCGTTTTTCTTCATGTTTCATTTTAAAAATTTAATTTTAAATGTTAATTAAGTTTAAAGATCTTTAACTTTAATGGACTTAATTTTGAAGGTATTTCTGATTAGATATAATTCAATTTTAACAATTTCAAATCTAAAATTCCAAACATAACGATTTGAAAACAATTTAAATTCAAATTGCACAAACTTTTAAGCACTTAACATAAGAATCTCTCGGTATAAAATTATTCAAACACGAAAAAGCCTCCTTACTTTTAAGTTGACACATATTAGATCTTTAAATCTTGCAAATTGGGGATTTCTTTTTTTTCTTATTAGGTAGAGAAATCTTGTTATATAGCAGTTTTATTTCACTATTAGCAAATAAAAATTGGAACGGAAGTTAGTTGAAAAGATGTAAATAGAATTTAATAATAGTGTTAAACCTTGTTTCAACTTCTGAAATTACATTTGTTGAAGAAATTTTGTTGATCAATCTTTTAACGTTTTATGTATTCAAATGAACGATGTTTAAACTTGTTAAAGCTTGGTGCGTTGATCGCACTGTTATGATTTTGAGGCTAAATTAATTGAGGCTGGATCAGATTGCCATAAATCAATCAATCTTGAGCTGTTTCAAAGGGCAAAATTGCATGTTATTTGCCTGTATTTATACGCTTGTGAGACTGCAGAATGAAAAGGCAATCTATACTTAAGTACATTTGATGAAAAGAAACAGTTTTTCTATATGAATTGCTTCATGACGTTATCGTATGTACTCGCCAGTAGATTTTTAATTATGTACTGATAATTAAACCAGGCGCATAATCAGATAGCTTTCAGATTTAGGGAATATTTCATATTCTCGAGTTTCTAAAAAGGATATTTATAATTGTCTCGTTTCGTGCGTGAAACGAATAAAAAATTACGCGAAGTAACTTCTGTTAAGTGAAGTTAATTCACCGTATTTATTACTCATACTCAGCCTGTATAATGTACATTATATATACGTAATGTTTATGTTTAAAACATCCCCTGTAAAAATATTACATTTATTATCAATCTTGAGCCGAACTTGTAACGGCTTTAGTGGATTGTAAGTTTCTAGAAATCTAGGCAGCATTTTATTCTAACCAATGTTCATTTTTGATCATAAACGATGAACTACTAGTAATAAATAAACTACTATTATATAAAATATTCTTTCTTTCTTTAACGGAATCTAGAAACAATATTTTCAGTTTTTCAAATATGAAATTAGAAATTTCTTCGGAAGTATCTTAACCGCCTTACGAAAAAATATTATAGGAAAATCAATAGAGACCTACAATGATTTTCCCATAGTTTTTTCGCGATTATAAGAAAATAAATTACAGAAATAAAAAATATTTAAAAATTTATAATTTTCCTATAATGTTTCTCCACAATTATTAATTATTTTGAATGTAATTTCCATTTTTCTTTTATAATTAGTAATTATTTTCAGTATAATTATAATTTTTCTATGTAATTATTTATTACTCCAGTAATGTAACTACAGGTGTAATAAATTATTTGCAACCCTGAATATTTCACTGTTCATCAGTGACAAAAACCTCACTGATTAGATTAAATTTGGAATTATTTCCCTATGTAGCATTAATCAATTTTTAACTAGAATTATGTGTACAGAGCGAGAAAATATCTAATTCAAATATTTTTTAAGTAAAATGAAAATATTTAATTTTGAACTCAGATTTTGAATTCCTCGTTTTAGGCAAATAGTCTCCAAATTAAATATTTTTTCGCTCTGTACGCAGTCTTATATTTGAAAAAAGATTAGTGCTACAGAGCAAAAAAATATTTATCTATAATTTGCGTTGAGTAAAATGGTGAATGGAATTTTGAGCTTAACACTTGGGTCCAACGCCCTTTTCCCATAATTTTGTTTCTATAATGACGTGCCTATAAAATTATAGGAAATTGTGTATAGGAATATTATTATAAAATAGACTTATACTGATTATCCTAAAAAATTTTTTCGTAAGGGCCTAGTGAAATAAGAAAATCAATTTGTATTTTTTATTATTAGGATATTACACAAAGCAGCGCTAGATGTCCTGAAAAATGTTTACAAACTTAAATTCCACTCTTCATAATCTGGAATTTGTATATTTCGCACACATTTAGCCTCTTGTTTACCCTCCAAACTCTCTCCGAGTTTATTTGCACTTCCAAAAAATTACGTTTTCTTTTGCATTCTATACAAAAATAAAACGCTGGATCAGAGGGATCGTTTAGTTATACACAATTTTCTTGTCATACTCGCTCTTTTATTTCTCCGATCATTCTCCTTTTTTACTTTTGATTTACAAATGACGACGTAATCAATCGGTTATACTATTGGGACTAGTAAAATCAAAAATCAACCCTAAAGGGTCCGGATAAAAATTTTACTCCAAGTTTTTTATCTTCATGAAATTTATTCGTTCGCTGAAGGCCTTAAAATTAAAATTCTATGGCAAACTATTTGCAAGTTGTAAAAATCAATTTATTAGGTGTGTTCAAATATCTACTATTAAGGGTGTTCGGGCCAAATTCTAATCTAAAAATTCAATTTCTTCATTTTACTCAACAAATATTAAATTTGTAATTTTTTCCTTTTGTAGAATTAATCAATTTTTAACTAGAATTATGCGTACAGAGAGAGAAAATAAATATTTTTTAAGTAAAACGAAAATATTCAATTTTGAAGATAGATTTTGAATTCTTCGTTTTACGCAAAAAAATATCGAAATTAAATATTTTTTCGCTCTGTACGCAGTCTTATATTTGAAAAAAGATTAGGTCTACAGAGCAGAAAAATATTTATCTATAATTTTCGTTGAGTTAAATGAAGAATGGAATTTTGAACTTAACACATTAAATTTGAGTTTGAATAAATTTCCTAGAATGATAAAAACGAAGAGTGACTTATTGTATATATTGTTACTCAGTATTTTCGAAATAGAGGATATAAAAGAGTCTTTTTCTCTGTTTATAAAAACGGAAGAAGGAGAAAAGCCACTCTAATAAATCCTATATATGTACTCAATTATTACTCATCTATGTTTTCACCCTATCGTTTGCCTTTCTTTCATTTAAAGACTATAGGCTATTGAAGAAGTTGAATGCTTTGTACTATGTCGAGGAATTTGTATATGTATATTTCCATGTTTCCTTTATACGTCGTTATTTCAATCACTTCATTGCACTGGTCTTCTTTCATCACTATGTAAGTACTTAGATTTCTCTGTTTTGTTTTTATAAACCGGTATTTAGTAATCACTCTTTCAATCATTCACCCTGTACAATTTACATACAAGGTATGTATATCGCGACAAGCGGACTTATAACTCGAAACGTAAAAATAATAGACTGGACTCTGACAAAAACAACAGATTTTAGTTATTTTTCTTTCTTTTTTCTAATTCAATTTAACTCGAAGATGTGTAGAAAAATATTATCTATTTAACTTCTTGGTTTATTTGCTTTACTTCAAGAAAATTCAATTTAAAAAAAATTTAAGGGCGTTGGACCGAAATCTTTAGCTCAAAATTCAATTCTCCATTTTACTCAACGAGAATTATAGATAAATATTTTTTCACTCTGTAGTACTAATATTTTTTCAAATATAAGACTGCGTACAGAGCGAAAAAAATTTTAGTTTCTATACTTTTTGCATAAAACGAAGAATTCAAAATTTAACTTCAAAATTGAATATTTTCATTTTACTTAAAAAATATTTGAACTCTGATTTGAATTTGATATTTTTTCTCTCTGTACGCATAATTATAGTTACAAATTGTTTAATTCTACAGAGTGAAAAAATTCCAAATTTAATATTTGTTGATTAAAATGAAGAAATCGAATTTTTAGATTAGAACTTTGCTCCTTAAATTTTTACATTTACTACCCTAGCGAAAGCTTCGGATTGAAATTCATTCCGATCTAATCCAAAGGAAGTTTTCAATATAAATTAATCCGAAGCCAATTCAAAATCAATCCGAATTCATCTGAATAAATACGGGCAATCCGAACTTTTCGGAATCAATTGGATAGATCAGATTAATTCGGATTAGATCGGAATAAAACTGTTTATTTCGGATACAAATTTCGGAATAATGCGAATTAATTCGGAATAAATTTCAATCCGAAGCTTTCGCAAATTATTCTACAAAAGAAATTCATCCTTTTGAAGTTAGCACTCCATCTATAATATATCCAAATTTTTTAAAATAGAATCGTTTGGTGGTTCTTTAGTTGTGATATTTGTTGGTCAATATCAAGGTCAATATTTCGATGTTTGGTGATCAAATTGAAAAAGTACTTAACTTTTTAGTCTAGATTTTAAAAATCCTGGATGAAAAATTAAAAATCCAAACTAGGAATTTTTTAAAAATAAGAAATACAGTGAGCGGAAAAATTTGTACATCTAATATGGAAAAAACGACAACCAATCAATTCCATTAAATAAAATTTGAATGTCTTATAGTTAGGGCGCAGACTTGACGACGCTAAAATTTATACAATAGTAAAAAATTTGATGAAATATTTTTCTTCCATCTTACGAGGTTTTTAAATATCCTATTTATAAAAAAATTGGTAGCATCAATATTCATAAAAAAGACCACTGCATTTATTATCTCGTTACAAATTTAGAAAACACGATTGGTGTTACAGTTCTCAATGAAAAATTCATAAAAGACTTACAAATGATTTTTGAAATGATAAATTTGAATATTCACTCTACATTTTGATCGAATCGTTGAATCGCATTTTTGCCACATTTAGGATCTTAATTTTTTGATCAAGTATTGAGAAACTTAAATCGCTTTTTCAGTCATTGGGAGTCAGAGTCTTTATAATGATTTTTGAGAAAAAGAAAAGGCGCGGCGACTATTTTTCGTCTCGTATGACGTGTTTATTATTTTTTAGAATTCTGCAATGTCTTTTAAAATATAAAGCATACTATACGTACTTCATCGCTCATGGCATATATCCTAAAACATAGCAAAACTTCCACACACGGAAGCTAATTTTTTTAATCCATAGTGTAGTCGTTTTTTCAGTAACGCTATATCTGCTTTATATCATTTCGTATTACTAAAAATATTTTATCTTATTTCTCCTTTCCTCGTTCTCGTCTCTCAGCGAAAAACTCTCTCCATCAATTTCAGACTTTGTCCGCAAAATTTCAAGAATAGAACAACTAAAGCTGAATTAATTTCAATTAATTCAAGTTTTTATTCCTTGAAAATTTATTTATTTCCACTGATCACAATTAAAAATAATTCACAAACATATTTTCAAATTTCAAATTTTAATTCTCAGTTGGTTCTACGCTTGAAACTTTTTTTTAAGAAAACGCGGTACAGTACAAAAGTGATTAGCCGACCGAATATTAAGTATGGTAAAAGTGTAAACAGTGTTCCAAACTCAATTTTTAGTTTTTCCTGTATCTCAGACTGTGATTTATGAATACCCAGCGCGACTGAAAGGCACTGGAAATTTTTTCGAGGACTCTAAACTGATTTGTAATTATTTTTAAAAAAATGAAATAAAAAAAACACTGTTTACACTCTTAACTTAATTTAACAACCACCCTTAATCGTAAAATTGTAGCTTTTTTTTCGAAAATCGCATCATTTCTCGAGCCTCGTATTTTTAAGAATCGTCTCGTCGGACAATAAAAAATAGATTTTTTCTAACACAAGGGAAATAATATTTGACCTATTTTTTATTTGACCCAACGATCTTCGGAAGAAGGCTTGTCTCTATAAAACATAAAGCTATTTGTCAATTTTTCTTTTGCACAGTTTTTCTCACTCTGTCGTTCTCATTAACTTAGATTTTAATAACTTTTTGTTTTGTATACAAACTTATCTGCTAAACGTACAACTAGATGTACTCTCTTTTTATGGTTACAAGTACATGGCGGTGGAGTATTTTAATACAGCTCGTTCTTTTATACTTTTATATAATATTATACGGCATTTAGTATATACTATGTATACAATATTTTTAGTATGTATATTCTTAAAGTTGAGGTCTGACGAAACCTGAATTTCCCCTTTATTTGCTAAATCGACTTTGCGTCAGGAGTTTGACGCAAGTTTTCAATAAAGTACTTTAAACTTAGAGACTTAAAAGAATTGATAAATTATCTTTTCATAAAACAAAAACGAAAATTAGAATCACCTAAGGAAGAATGTTCATTATCTATATGGATTAAACAGAATTTAAAATATTTAAAGTGATAAAACCAGGTAAAACGAATTCAAAATAAAAATAGCAAATTGCCTTTTAAAAATATAATTTAAAATTTTCTAATATAATAACGTTCATGTTCATTAAAAAAAAAGTTGCAAGTCTTTATGCTAAGCATTTTAAATCATTAAAAACTGAAAGATATTGACATTAATATTTTTAAATATTTTTGAATTCTCCAGCAAGAGTAACTTCTACAAAATAAGAATATAACAAAAAGAACTTCTATATCTATAATAAAAAAAACGTACAAAAATATAAAACTCTATCGTAGGAAGATTGTAGTTTCTCGCGTCATTCTCCCAAATGCAACTGTATACACAAAACAGTTCACTTTTTATATAATACAGTATAATACTCAAAGTTCACGACAAAGAAAATACAGTTTACGGAGTTTTTAAACGATACAATTATGGCAAGAGGTTTACATTGGGTTATACGCGAAAAATAATGGCACAGCTAAAAAGCCTACTTGTAACTGAGATTGAGATTATGATTAATATAAGAAAAGCTTTACACGACCATCACAACCACTGGTCCGATAAAGGATGAGTATCAACGACTAAAATTAGCATTATCGACTAAATTTAATTTCATTGATTAAACTTATCAACTTATCTTCATCGTCTAAACTTAGTATCATTGATTAACCGTAAAAACATCTACTCGATTAAGAATCACGCCTAACAAAACCTGACCACACAATGCAATAGAGCATTTGTCGAATCGATAAAATCGAAAGCATTCGAGCTCTTTCACTGAATCTTACAAAAAATTAATATGAATGAGTATCTATTAATTTCTCTTCATTGGGAATGTTGTTTTACTATCTTCTCATTAACCTTGCTATCAACTTAAACCTTTGCTTGCTGCTAGAAAACATTTATACGTCAGTCAAATTTTGCTCACCTCTTAGTGAAATCGCACAGCCGCATAAAAAATTAGCGAACGGGAGAATACTGTTACCGTGATACAATTAGGCACTGCAATATGGCTACAACGTTTTAAACGATACTTAAAACTTATCGAAATAAGTCATACTGATTTCGTGTTTTGACTGCATTCTACTCAAATGCTCTTTAAAAGATACACATACACCTAGGATCCTTAAAAGCGTAATCAGTGCTCAACGAAAATTAGAGATCTAAGTAAAAAATATACGTAAAAATATGTTTAAAATGATAAAAACAATGTAAAAAAACGATATAAAAAAAAGAGAAACTCTTTGAGTTCACTTGAGATAGTATCAAACATATACATAACTATGATCTGCGAGTCGGCAGAACGAAAATTTGGAACTAGTCGTAAAATATAAAATACTGTCGTCAACTTTGTATATAAAATGGGAAGAAAATGTTAAGAAACATTTTTCTGTCTTTTTTTTCGAATGTAGAATATTGCCACGTCTTCTATCTTACGGTACTATCTTAAGGTCTTGTCGAAAAAGTATAATTCGAAAACACCTATTTTGGAACAAGTATAATCGACATAACAAAATATAATTATGCCGTACAAGTTAGAAAGACACTTAATTAATATTTGTACAGCTTCGGACGTAGAAAATCAACGAAAAGGATTTTGTATCCAAAAAGTATGGAATTCATTTTGCATAAATGTTTCGTCCTTTATATAAATTTATAAATACCATTCCCATTCTGTAAAAGAAATTTACTGCAGAGAATTACAAGTTTTAGTTGCACAAAAATTTGTGTAAGTTGATGCTGTTTTCTTTTGCGAATCGACTAATTCGCAAATCTGATTTGCATTTTAATTTTTTAATTTTCAAAAATATAACATAAGTATCTTTTTATCTTGTACAGCAGAATTGTGAAAATCATTATCAAAAGCAGTCTAGAAAAGAGAGTAGTTTTCTCAGGGTGTTGTGATTTTTATTAGCCTGAATTTCATCGTATTTATCACTATGCTGAATTGAACAGCTAAAGCTAAATGAAGATGTTTTAAAAAGATGAATCACATCGTTTTTTACTTATACAGTCTAAGTAAAAAAAAAGTGATTTGATTCACTTCCTGAAAACAAGCGGCTAAGAAGCAACAAAAGACAATCATTTCTTGAAAACAGCGTTATTCGCGCTCGAGCTAAATTCTCATATTTGTATTGAGCTACCATAAAAATATGTTCTGTCTTTTACACGCCCTCGATAAGCCGACTCCGAGTCGAGCTTCTATCTTAACTTTCTAAGGAAAAAAATTTGGTTTCTTCCACAATTCTTCCAATCGCTTCAGCGATTAATATCGTCTAGGATGATCTATCATCCTCAGTCCCTCGGTTATTTTTATTTTTTTTTCGACTATTCGAGTTCACTTTCTATGAATGAAGCCAATGAGAGGGGTGATAAAATTTGTGTGTCCTACGCGATTTGTGTGATGAGCTTTGTTTGCGTGGAAGGTCACGAACCGCGAAAAGCGTAAGAGAATCTGCCTCTAGCGTTCTGTCATCCAAAGTCTTGTTACCTCTTAGACGAGGTATTCCCGTGCTCTCAGAAATCTTTGACGTGTCCCAGAAAGCTTAGTTCGTGCGCTTGATAGTGACTCGGCGTGGCAAGAGGAGTCACACTCGGTTGGTGCGCTACGTTGACAGCCGTCAAATGATGATGGTGCAGCGTATGATGAGGTGTGTGTTGATGAATGATGTTGTTGGGATGGGGAACCTGAAAGTTCCCTGGTGGCGGGGCTCAGGACAGAAGCGGCCCAGGATGCCCGCCCGGGAGAACAGAGGATGTTGTCACTGCTGTTGTCTGCATACTCGAAACGTTGTTCTGTTGATTCTGCTGGCTACCGGCTGTAAAAGATAAATGATTTAGATTCGCACCAGTTAGGATTTCAGGGTAGCCACAAGATTCAATCTTTTAATTTCCTGATATTTCCATGACTTTCAGACAAATTTTCCTGACAGAAAAGTATTAAAAATACGTGTAAATTTTCAATAATAATACTATTGAAATTTTAAAAAAATTTCGTATAATATCACTTTAAATCTTTTGAAATTTAAAATATTTAACATTCCTAAATATCTCTCGAATATACAACAATTTTTGAAAAGATCTCTTAAAATTCATTAAAATTTTTTTAAATTCCTAGAAACATCTTCAAATTCCAAGAAATCCATTCAAATTTGTTAATATTTCATGAGATCCCTTCAATTTTCACTAATGATTTTAAAAATCCTTAAAATCATTTGAAATACTTTAGATTCCAAGAAAAACTTCAAAATATTTTTACATTCCGCGAGGAATTTTAAAATCTCTTAAAATGCAAAAAAAATGACATTAAATTATTGGAAACCTATTGAAATACCTTAAAATTCACTGAAAACATTTGAAATTCCTAGAAACATTTTAAAATTCCAAGAAATCCCTTCAAAAGTTCAAATTTTTTAGTATTTCATGAGATCCCTTCATTTCCCTTCCCTTCTTTCAATTCACTTTTGAAAATTCCTCAAAATTCTTCGAAATACTTTAAATTCCAAGAAAAACATAAAAATCTTTTAAAGTTCCTAAAAATCTCTTAAAATTTCCTGTAATCCTTCAAAATTCCATAAAAAATGTTCAGAGTCTCTTAAAATGCACAAAAATTCCATAAAATCAATTCTAAAATATCCAAATTACTTACAATTTTTACAAGCTTCTTAAAATCCTTTAAAATTTAACAAAAAATTTGAAAACCCCTTAAAATACGTAAAGATTTCTTAAAATTCTTGAAAACCTTTTAAAATTCCTTAAACTTCCACAAAATCTTTTGTAAATCATAAAAATTTTGTGAAATCCTTTAAAATTTCATGAGAAAAATTTAAATTCTTTAAAATTACTTTAAAATAATTAAAAATTCTGACATCCCTTTTAAAATCCTTTTAAATTCCACGAGAATACTTATAATTCCTTAAAATCTCTTAATATTCTTACAGGTTTCTTAAAGACCTTTATAATTCCACAAAAAACTTTTAAATTCCTTAAAGTACGTAAAAAAAAACTTTTATAATTTTTGAAAACTTTTCAAAATTCCCTAAAATTTCACAAAATCTTTAGAGAATTATAAAAATCTCGTGGAATCTTTTAAAATTTCTCAAGAAACATTAAAATCTCTAAAAAAAAAAACTATTGAAATAAAAAATTTCATAAAATCTTTTAAAAATCAAAAATGACTTGAAATTTTTTTAAATTCTATGAAGACTATTAAAATTTTTACAAGCTTCTTAAAATCCTTTAAAATTATTAAAAATATCTTTCAATCTTTAGAAACCTAGAGAATCTCAGAGAATACCTGGAAATTATTTATAATCCTTCGAAATCTTTGGATAGCTTCTAAAAAGTGTTAAATAAATTATAAAAGTTTTGACATTTCCCTGACTTCCCTGACATGTGACCACCCTGGATTTGAAAATTAAAAAATTTTTAAATTATTTTTAAAGGATTTCGATGCCTAAATGTTACGTAACATTTCTTGAAATAACCCCCCCCCCCCCCTCTAATAATAAAAGGGCCGTAAAAGATCCATTTGAAACTACCTATCATTTAAAAACGTTACGCAATAAATGAACGATCCCTTAGATAAGACCAAATCTTACCAGCATTTTGACTCAGTTCAGCCTTAACTCGTCTAGCAATGTGACTTCTGGTGTGCTTCCGCAGATGATCCTTCCTGTAAAATCCCTTTCCACACTCTGTGCAGACATGTCTCTTTTCTCCAGAGTGTATAACAAAGTGCAGGGTCAATTGTTCCTTTCTTTTAAAAGCCTTAAGGCACACGGTGCAAACATAAGGTCTTTCGGGGTTGTGACTCTGCTTGTGACGAGTCAGATGATCCTTTCGTTTCAATCCAGCGCCGCAAATATCACAGACGAATCTTCTTTCGAGTGTGTGTCCTAGGAGATGTTGCTCTAAAAGATCCCTTTCTGGATACGCCATGTGACATTCCGGACAGCAGTACAAGGTCGAACCATCCAATGCAGTCGTCAAACGAATTTCTCCTGGTTTCGGACGTGGTTTTTTCTCCTTTGGGGCCTTCTTCTTCTTTTTTTTCTTATTGTTTGGAGACATCATTATATTAGGAGTTGTTGTGGTTGCAACAGCAACCGACGTGGTTTGCGCCATTTCGGATTCTTTTTTTATACTCTCCGCAGAATATTTTAGGAAATGGTGCAAGCTGAGAGGTAGAGTACTGGCAGGTAAATGACTCAGGTAATCGGCAACAGTCGAACCAGGAGTTGCGAGTGATTGCCACGTTGCTGGCATCGTGGCTGGAGTTTGGGTATGAGCGTGTTGTTGATGATGTTGATGCATCGTGTAATCTTGTTGACCATTTGTTGCTGTCTCTCCATTTCGCTGATCTTCCGATTTCTTGTCCTTGCCCTTGTCCTTTTCCTGCAAGAGGTTGCAGACATCTTGCTGGTTTATTGTTTCTGTTGCCTATTAAAAAAGGAAACTTAGAAAATAATGTTTTATAGTATACGATTAACTTAGACAAGAATATGTTTAGGAGTATTAATGTACCTGATGATAGGATCGTTTTTCTTGCATCCCAGGTGAATTCGAAGGTCGTTGTTGAACAGGCTGAGCCTGAGAGTATGGAACGTTTGCGTAGTGATGAACATTGCTATTTGGATAGGAGGACTTATTGTTCATCATCACTTGGGACTGAGCAGTTTGTACACTGTTAGACTCTGGACGGTACTTTCCCATAACCGGAACTCCAATTGGAGGCTGGTTAGGGAAGTGGTTCGCATAGCGAGCGCTTGCACCCCCAGAGCCATCGGTTGTAAACTGATGAATACTTGGTATAGTACCAGGAAAGTGGCCTCCGAACGGCGGAAAATTCATTGCAGGCCGTCAATCTGATACCTAAGAAACATAAATTTAGTTTAATTCTGTGCTGCAAATTATTTCGAAAATAATTCTTAGATATATGAATATTCCTCAAACAATTGATATAAATTTTATGTACCCGAATTAGTAATTTGGCTTTAGCGTGTAAATATAATAAACGTCGAAGAATTTCTAAGAAAAAAAATTGCTAGAAATAAGACACGAGACTTATATTTATTTTTGCATACAAATTTGCAATTTTAAAGTGGAAATTATAACTGTAAAAATATAAAGAATGGAAAACTTAAAAATTCGGTTTTTCTTCAAAAAATTTATAATTTTAAAGAATTATTTAAAAAACAACATACAAAACAAATCAATAAAACGTTCTCGAAAACTGCAATCTTAGACTCCTCTCCAAAAAGTAAAGACTGAATTGAAATAGTTGCAAAAACAAATAATAAAAACAATGAGCAAATAATTTCCTCAAAGAATATTTTAGAAATATCCGTAATAACTAAAAATCGATTGCGGAAAAACGCCTTTTATCTTCGATTAATAA
>UCOK01012169.1:0-16309 GCA_900474325.1 Synergus umbraculus
TTATAATATAATTATAAATATTAATAATTATAAATTTTGAAAATTTAAAAATTATAGAAAATTAATTATTTTTAAAATTTTATTTATCTAAATTTTTTCAATTGTTATTTTTTAGAAGTCACATTTCATTTTTGCCAAAGTTCTACCGCTTTCGGATTCATATCTATAGTTTGGAGACTCTGCAGAGTCCGCGAGCGAGCCTTTTGAGTTTTGGCTCGCTAAGCTCTTAGCAAAGATCTCAATCAATGACTCACATTCATATCAGATTTGACGCGGTTTCCATGCAAACAATGAAAAGATAGAGGGCAGCACCTCGATATAAGCTAAAATGCAAATATCCCCACCTAAAATCGTCCCCACTTCTGGCCTATGCCGCATCTAGGTACTAATATCTTTGGTTATTTATTATTTAATATTTATTATAAATTGGAAGAATTGATTGAATATTATTTATTATTACTAACTTTTGCAAATCAACTAGTTTTTTTTTCTGATACAAGATCCGAAATTTGAAAAGGATGATCGCAGTAATCTTTTATCATTTCATTTTCATCATATTTATTATAAGAAAAAATGAATCATTACTTTTAGTAACAATTATAGAATACATTTATAATAATAAAATAATTTAAATTTGTCAAGAATCGAATGAATCTTGGAATCGCAAATTATCTTTTCTATTGCATTTAGAATCATTCCCGCCAAACGATCGGGTCGCCGAGCGAGGTCAGCACAGTACTATCCATGCCTATTGTAGATCATATATCTTGGGTAGAAATACCCATCCACTTTCTATCCTTCAGGGATCTATACTCCTGGGTGCCACTCCAATTAACAACAACTTGAAATTGATACAAAATCAATTTATAATTTATTGAATAACTTTTATATAACAATTGACATGAAGAAGTCTTATCCATTCGAGCTCTAGTCACCAACTGATGAGGAGTGGGACAAAATGCAGTGATGCCAGATGAGTCTCAGGATTTCCCCCTACGAGTTTCACAATTTCACCCCAAATTTCCCTAAGTTTAACTAAAAAATCCCTATATTTCTCCCTATGTAATTTTACTTGATTTTTTAATGCTGTTGAAGTTGCTATTAAGGGCTTGTGATAATTACCATAAGAGCAAATTTAATTTCTCGAACTTTACATTTGTAATAATAAACATTTTTTGTTAAAATTAGGCTATTTATTTCCATTTCGTACAAGCGGAAGTATAAATGGTCCAATTTTTGAAAAAAAAACATCGTGTGTGACATGTGCGGGAAGTTGAACATTCACTCGTGTGAAGTTTGTAACACTCGACTACGACTTGCACGCACTCGCTTTCGGCTCGTGCGTTCGCCTCCGTCTCGTGTTACAAACTTTACACTCGTGGAATGTTCAACTTTCCGCACTTGTAACACAATATACTATATTCAACCAGTCCATCTTGGACAGAAAAATCTCCCTAAAAAAATCCCTACATATTTTTTCTACCTATATTTCTCCCTGTGCCCCTGAAATCTCCCTAAAAATAGGGAAAAAAACCCCAATCTGGCAACACTGACAAAATGGTTGAAGTAGAAAATTAATCAGTATGGCCGCCGTTACGTAATTTGCCAATATGGCCGTCGTTATAGAATATTCAATATGACCGTCGTTACGTACTGTTCAATATGGCCGCCGCTATTATACATTTCCAAGATGGCTGCTGTTGTAGAACATCCAATATGGCTGTCGTTATGGCTTTGTCATTAAATATAAAGTTCTTAGATGCGAGACTGTATAGTAAAAAGTATAACTATGTTACGTCACTACACTATCATGCCGCTCAGTCACCTCAGTGTAAGTGACAGTGACTATCAGTCACCTTGCTGCTTTTCGCAAGTCACGGAGGAATAGTAAGGAGATCGAACAATGCACTGGGAAGTGTTTAGAAATGTCAGTAGAAACTGCACCTTAAGTACCAGCTACGGTGAAGGAATGAATGGAAGACTGTTTACACATGCGCGGTATAAATCTATCCGTCTTCCTTTCTCTTGTGAGATTGTGGAAGTGAGTGGTCCGAGCTCTGAGCCGCTTTTAAAAGTGAAGTTATGTGTCACAGTGTTCAAATGTCTTTCTCGCACAATTCCACGAGAGAAAGAAAGATGGATAGATTTGTACTGCGCATGTGCGAACGGTCTTCTATTCTTTCCTACACTGGTACTAGTAGTACCGTACTACTGGTACTTAAAGGTGGTGCCACAATGTTTCCTAAGCTTTGCCTAAAGGCCTGATTACACGCTTTTAGGAAAATGTCCTTCATCTCACTCTACCATGTGAATAGCACATAAGTTTGTCTCATTCCACATTTTCCACACATTTTACCCGGAAGATGTGCGAGAATGAGTCAAACTTATGAGATAGTCACATGGTAGAGTGAGAAGAAGGACATTTTCCTAAAAGCATGTAATCAGGCCATAAGCTTCGTAGTTCGTACGTTCCGTTCGTTCGTATCGTCGATGCGTGGACGTTCTGACGTCACGAACACACTGGTAGCATAGTGTTCGTGACGTCAGAACGTCCGCGCATCGACGATACGAACGAACGGAACGTACGAACTACGAAGCTTAGGCAAAGCTTAGGAAGCATTGTGGCACCACCTTAAGGTGCAGTTTTCATTGACATTTTGGAACAGCGAGTTCGATCTCCTTACTATTCGTATCGCAACTTTCAATATTTAATTTCTTCCATCATAGAACTTAAAATGTCTACCGTTTTTAACATGAAATAATCTCGTGCTCATTTAGAACAATCAAAGTGGTTTTTCGAAAAACTGTATAGTTTTCGGATCTATACAATATTATTGTTATTGTCTGAAACAATAACAATGACTACCTTTGCAAAGATAAGGGCAGGTATCGAAAATCCCAAGACCCAAGTGCGAATTGCCGATACTGAAAACATGGCCCAACACTGGACCAATCTTGGCAGCCATGTGTCGGCCAATGTTACTGAACCAATAACAGCGATCAAATCGGCCCAGTGTTGTCCCAGTACTGGCACAGGAGATTGGCATTTCAAATTTGCCAAGCTTCTGCCGATGCTTGGCCCAGCAAAGGCCTATTACCGGGCCGAATGTCGTTATTACTCCGGCAAATCATATTGGAAGACAAAATACCAGATTCCGGCACAGCGATGGTACTTTATTGGGCCGAAAGTTGGCATTACACTGGCATACCATATTGGAAGTTAAAATGCCAGATTCCTGCCCAGCGAAGGCGCTTTATTGGGCCGAAAGTTGGCATTACTCCGGCAAACCATATTGGAAGTCAAAATGCCAGATTCCTGCCCAGCGAAGGCGCTTTATTGGGCCGAAAGTTGGCATTACTCCGACAAACCATATTGGAAGGTAAAAAGCCAGAGTCCGACCCAGCGAACTGGAGGGAGTAAGCTGTCTTAACTTTTCTTTTAGGATATCTACTTTCCCTCACAATGTATATAATTATAATATAATTTTAAAAAAATCTCACTGATATATTTATTGAGAACAAATGTCTTAAATAAAAAGAGCATTTACAACTATTACCATCTCAAGTTGAAATTGAAAAATTAAATTTGCCGCGCGAATTATCGATTCGAGTTTCATTGGATCGTAGAGGGACATTGGATAGATCGACATCGCCGCTGCTGTCGTCGTCGCGCCGATGCTCATCTGTTTTGAACGTGTCGATGCAGGCCTTCAAAATTATAACGCAGTGACGCATTTTTGCTTTTCGTTACTTCTAAAGTGGTTTATAGTGAAATTTTCGCAAAAAGTGTTTTTAAAAAGTATTTACCAAATATCAAAAAGTACAGACGCGTTTGAGGTTACGTAGTTTCACAAATTTGGAACTTTTACACCACATGAAAACACCGCCACGTGCTGCATGGAACAATGGATTCTCTGGTATTATCAATTTATATATTTTATGTATTAAGTATATTGAAATAATTTGCACACTTTCTTTTTTAATAACTAGTAACTAGAACTGATTTTCAGTAAAATTCCACTAAATCTTAGTGACTCTTTTCTCACGAGTTTAATCAGTGAAAAATCTTTATATGTGTGGAATTTGAAGAGATTTTTCATTAATTTTTAAATAATTTTGTAGAATTTTTAATAATCTCATGGAATTTTTTAGAGATTTCTAATAATTTGAAGGGATATCAAGTGATTTTTCTTATTTTTAAAAGGTTTAATAGGTCTTTTAAGGATTTCATAGTATTTGATGAGATTTGTAGCGATTTTAAGGAATATTGAATTATAAGGAATTTCAAGAAGGTTTTTTTGTGCATTTTTAAGGGATTTCAAGTTTTTTCTAGGAATTGTAAGAGGTTTTAACGAATTTTAAGGGGTTTCGAAGGTTTTTGGTGAAATTTTAAAGGACGAGCAATAAAAAAACATTTATGTATTTCTGTCTACTAAAAAAAACCTTTTTTTTGCTTAGACACTCAAATATCTTCAGAAATCATTCGCAATCGTTGTGTTCGTGAACGAAGTTGACGACGATGGGAAAAAGGTTGTAGACTTGGTTCCAACAAAATGGATAGACAAATCCGGATCTTTCCCCGTATGTCGTTATCCACTTCGAGGTGGAAAAAAGCTTCAAGGCATGATCAAAACACAGGCTGAACCTCAACTATCGTGGAAAGAACACGAAGTGAAGGTTTTACAGGGAGCTGGTAAGTTTTCTTTATAATTTCTTTAATAATGAAAATAATTGTTTGTGTTTGACAGAAACCGTTTTATGTGTAGATATTTGATTTCTATAGTGTCTTTTGACAAAGTGAATTGCTCAAATAGACAATTTAACAATAATATATATTTCAATGTTACAGATACCTATGCACAGGGTGAAAGGCGTGTTGAACGATCGTGTGCTCAATCAACTGTGGAAAGTACGACAGCGGGAGAATAGCGAGTAAGTTCGGGAGTAAGTCTTATTTTAAAAAATAGATAAAACTTTCTTGATTAATGTATGGTAAAAAAAATCCGATAAAATAGTCTTTATTAGAAGAAAATTATATTTTTACGCTTTTTCCTATGCATTTTCTTGAATTTCGGGCAACTGAACAATCAGCACCACGGTGGCCACTACTCAACATTCAGGACATTTTCAACTCAGAGTGCCAGGGGGCTGGTTTGTACCGCTAGTGAACGAATCCTTTTCTTATTTCCGATTCCGGTTTTAATCTAGGAACCGCTAGATTACGGTTATCGACTTATCGTGGAACTCTATTTTGTTTTATGTCATCCTTCGTTATTTTTAAAAAAATGTTTAAATGTGACATATAACCATATTCGCATATGGCATTCGTTTTTTCTCTATTAAGATGCAAAATGAATCCGGATTTATTACAAGACACGTTGATGTTGAGAATCAACGGAATATTCCAGCAAGAATAATTTAGATGTCAATGTAAAAATGGTATTAAATATATATATATATATGTTTAAATTGTTAATTAGATTAAATGAAAAAATAAAAGTTATAGCTTATAAAATTTTTCATTTTTACTGATTTTAGATTTATTTTTAACTTTACATTTTATATATGAAAACTCACTTAAGGTATAGCAGATCTCAACTCATTCAGCAATTTATTCAACTCAACTCATTTAGTGCAATTTACTTAACGGACATATAAATCAGAAAATGGTTATAATATTCAGTTTTAAATATGATAAAACAAATATGAAATGTGATAAAAAATAAATACTCTTTTTGTATGGATTTCGGATTTTGCATCTTTCCTTGTTAATATTAATTTTATAATAAAGTTTGAATAATCGATTTCTTCAAAAAACATAACTGCAAATACTGGTATTTCATTTGGCAGTCATGAAAAAATATTTTTTATTTCTGTAAAGCAATGAATCAAGAAAGAGATTTTGAAACTTATTTATGTGAAGTAAACCGAATAATTACCGAATAATGCGGTTTTAATCTGGTTTCGAACGATTCATTCCTTCGTTGCAACGTTCACGATTTAAAGTTTAAACAATTTATTTAAGGACGTTTCCCTCGCAACGACACCTAAATGAACTTAGCATATATCAATCATTCAATGAAAAAAACGAAACCGAACAGTATGTTCCGTTTCATTCCCTGATTTTTTATAAAGTTGCCGCCCTATGATAGCAGAAAACGCAAAGCAGAAAGCAGAAAATCATACGAGTGAAAGAGACAGGTAAATGTTCTCTTTCTTTCACTCTAATGATTTTCTGCTTTCTGCTTTGCGTTTTCTGCTATCATATTACGGCACCCTAAAGGCGCCTTCACACCTTTTGTATTTCGGTAGTCGACCGACCAACGCTAAGAAATATCCATTCACACCTAATTTTTCCAAGTCGGAAAATGTTTTGAAAAATTTTCCATTGGCGGGAACTTTTAAATGTGATCTTATTTTAAAAACTCTAAAGTACATATTTATAACTAAAATGTCACTTTATTGTTAATAATAGTGAATTGCTTAATATTCTTATTTATTTATAAAAAAAGGAAGCGGTATTGCGAAACAGTTTTAGCAAAGATATTTAAAATCTTCGGTTCTGCAGGTGTGAGGGTGGCATCCCATGGACCCGGAATGCGTTGCGTTTTTGCGTAAAACCATGAGAGTGAGAGAGATATTAGTGAATGTGCATCTCTCTCACTCTCATGGTTTTACGAAAAAACGCAACGCATTCCGGATTCATGGGACGCCACCCTGAATGGATATTTCTTAGCGTTGGTCGGTCGACGACCGAAATACAAAAAGTGTGAAGGCCTCTTAACTCTCAGTATTTAATGTAGAAAATATTTGGAATACCTACAAAAGTTCTGTAAACTTTAGATTGAAGTCCGGCTTAAAAAAGTTCTAAAAAAATATAGAGAATTTCATGTAAAAATGTTGAAAAGTCTCATAGAAATTCAATTTGAGGTATTGAGTATTTGTAAACTACCTTAATATAAAATTTAAGGTGCAGTCGCATGTCAGCAGAAAACGTCGGTGTAAAGCAGAAATTCATGAGAGTGACATAGATAGGCAGATCTATTTGTTTCTTTCACTCTCATGATTTTCTGCTTTACGCCGACGTTTTCTGCCGACAGGGGACTGCACCTTTATAGAACTGAGTTCTATAAAATGAGCTACGCACTCGTTTTGTGCACATGTACCTAATTCTTCGCGTTTCCCGTCCCCCGGCCTGCAATGCTAGCACAGTTGTAGATTATATTTTAGACTTTTTGTTTTGTATTTCAAGTTATGTTTAGCTGTGATGCTTTAGCGTGCGTTAGGAAGTTACGTGTAATTCGAAAGTTTCAGGGTTGAAACCTGCGGCGAATAATAAAAATTTTCATAGCGTGCGTTTATAAATAGCATAGTGACTGTGTGTGTAAATATTAAATAATTATGTACGTAAGCATGTGAAAAGATATTTGAGTATAATATTATTATTAATAATAATAATAATAATTTTTTTCGGTGTAAAATCGGTTATCGTTTTCTAGGACTGCTCTCTAAAGTTTCGAAACTTCTTCAATATATACTGTATTTTAGCTGGAGTTTTAGATTTTATATAGAACTATTCTATGTTCTTCGTGGAATACCTAGTTTAACATAATGTAAAACCAAAAAGATTTTAACTTTTATTAAACCGCGCACCGTATCCTCTACTATAGGACTTTTTATGCTAATGAATCTTGTTTTAATGTATATTTATCATACTTGTGATGACTGATGTAGATACATACCCTGGCAAGAGCCTGAAATCCTGCGTCCGTGAAATGGGTACAAGCGACGCATTCTAAGACACTGAGGAGAGGACAGTGTTGTGCCAATGTTACTAAGGATGCATCCGTCAGGTTTGGACAATTGGATAGACAAACGTAATGCAATCGAGGACATCGTTCACTTAATTCTCGCACAGCGTCATCAGTTATATTCTGGTAAAAAAAAAAAGAAAATTTATTTAAATTCTTAATTTATAATTCGACCTAAAAAGACTGCAAGTTCCTATTTGGAGCTATTGGAATATTGAGTACCATTTGATATTTCATTTGAATGTTAGATCATAAATATCTAGATTTTTAATTGGTTTTCCAATTTTAATAAAACTTTTTGAAATTATGATACTATATAAGGAACGCTTGGTGATCAAAGGATTTAAAAACAAAATTTTAATTATAAAAATTTAGTCACGCTGAAGTTTGATTAAAATTTTTAAAAAATATTCGTATTTCGTATTCGTTATAATTAAACTTGCCGAAACTATAGAACTGTATAAGAGATATTAATCCTCAAAAAAACTTTTGAAAAATTTCAAAATCATGAAATTTACAAAATTTTGAATTCTTCAGTTGCATTTTTTGTTTTGAATTATCGATATTTCCAGGACCAATGTTTGCATTTTAATATAATTTGACGGAGGGATTTAAACAATTTTTTTTAAATTTCTGACTTTACGCCATGATGAATTATTTTACTTACAAACATCCATCCATAAGGGTTACAGTCTCAGAATAAAATCACTTATACCGTGACTATACCTACGCTATCAGCCTAACATAGACTAGCTCCATTGCATGTTCCATTTTAGCGAATATGCGGAAAAGTTTTTTCTAATATCGATTACAATATTCCCAGAATATTTCATACCATTTCATTTTGGCACAAATGTCAATTTCATTCTATGTTCATTCTCCATGCTTAAAAATATGTATTGTCAGGTTTTCTTGCACATTTTCTTTTAATCTAATGTTTACTTTGAGAGGAAATCTACTTAAAACTTTAGAAGTTCTTTAATAATTATATACAAATCATTCGAAAACAATGTTTTATGGTCTTTAATATTGTATTTTACAATAAAAAAATAACTGTTGAATGCGAGAGGTTAACAACTCGTGAAATAAAGTGTACACTTGCTCTGAAATCTTCTGAATTCTCCTGAAATATCTGAAGTCACGTGAATTCACTTGAATTTTCTTGAAATCTCCTGAAGTCAGTGAAATCTTCTGAAGTCACTTGAATTCCTGTGAATTCACTTGAATACACTTTAATTCACCATCAAACTGATGGTGAATTTTTTCTAAAGTCACTTGAAGTCGTGTGAATTCACTTGAAGTCACGTTGAATTCTTTTGAAATCACGTGAATTCATTTGAATTTTCTTGAAATCTCCTGAAATCAGTGAAATCTTATGAAGTCATTGAAATATCCTGCAATATCTTGAAGTCAGAAGTAGGTGTACACCCGCTTAGCCAAGTTGTCAACCCCTCGGTTGAATGAGAAAACAAGAAACCGAAATCTGACATTTATAGTGAATGATTAATTCTCGCAAATTTTTCTTTGGAAAGTGTGTCAAAAGTAGACCTTCTCTAAAAGTAAACATTACATTAGGTTCTCTTCTGCAAGAAAACCTGCCAATACACATTTTCAAGGATGAAGAAGGAATAGAGAATGAAATTGATATTTCTTCTAAAATTAATTGTATGGTATTTGAATCTAAATTACAAAAAAAATTTTCTCATATTCGCCGAAATGGAACATGTAATGGGGCTAATCTATGTTGGGCCTAAGCCATCATGGTATAGGTGATTTTGCTCAAAGAATGTAACTCACATTGATGGATCCTTGTTAGTTTTTGTTTTAAGTATCGATATTTCAAGAACCGATAATTGGATTGTAATGAAATTTGTACAAATTTTAGATCTATTCAAGAAACATTGAGTTTCTAAAATATTTTTGAAAATTTTCAAAATTAAGAAATGTACACCATCATGAATTTTTGAGTCGATTTTTTTTAATTAGGGGAAGCCGGGGCAAAACGGTATACGGGGCAAAGCGGTTAGGAAGGTTTTTTAAAACTGCATTTGACCTCAATTAATCGGTATTCTCAGAAATATTTTCTAGAGTAGTGCTTATGTTATTTCCGGACTATAGTGTTTTTGTTGGTTATCATTTTTTTACGCGATGTAATGTTCACACGGGATCTGGGGGCAAATCGGTATACTAAAAATATACTAAAAATATACTAAACACATACTAAAAAACTCAGACAGCTAAAAAAACCATCATTGATTCAGTGAGCACCGTTTCGAGAAAACCCATCCCACACGGCGAGCAAAAACAAAAACCTCAGGTACATTGAGGATGTGCTGGGAGATGAAAGCGTCGTGTAAAATGTTTTTTTATACTTTTTTGTAGTAATAATAAATAAGTAAATAAATAAATTCCTGAGTTAAAAAACATATTTTTAAATTAATTTTACTGTCCATACCGCTTTTCCCCGCCTCTGGGGCAAAGCGGTATGATTGTATTTTTTTGACAATAGCAATAATCGTCTGTATGCATTGAAAAATTTCAAAGTTAAATACCCATTAAAGCTATATTATAGATTAAAGTAATAAGCCACTAACTTGATTGTGCGAAAAAAAATTTTTTTTAATGAAAAATGGATAAAAACGTTAGCTATACCGATTTGCCCCACGGCTTCCCCTATTGAGGTTTTCGAGATGAATAATTGGACTTTAATGAAATTAGATGAAACTATTGTTTGATACAAGAGAGACAGATGCTTCAAAGAATTTTGTTAAATTCTCAAATTACAAAATTTAAATCATCTTAAATTTTTCACGTGATTTTTTTTAAATTATCGATATTGTTATAATTATCAAAAAGTTCTCAATGATTTTCTTAACAGATTTTTGAGATCTTTCTCAAGATCAAGTGAGTATAACACTTTTTGAATTAGTTACCAGTGTCTTTTTAGGAGGGCTGAGATTTTCTAGATTAAGGATAAAGTACCCTGCATTCGTGAAGATTGATTGCTTCCAGATTTGGACAATAGCGGGCTAAGCATTTGACTGCCTTGTCTGTGAGTTGCCGACAGCCTTTGCTCAAAAAGCTACGAAGTTCTGGACAACCTCTCGATAAAGCCTCGACTCCGTTATCAGTGAGAAGTTCACACCAGGATAAATTAATGTGTGTGAGGAGAGGGCAACCTTTGGAGAGATCTTTCAATGAGATATCGGTTATCTCTGGACAAGAATCTAGATTCAGTCGTTGAAGCTTTGGACAATGGCTACTAAGTGCGCCGCAGGTAGCATCAGAAATCTTTTTGCATTGACTCAGATTAAGTTCCTCGACATTAGGACAAGATTGAGCTAAGGTTCGCATTGAAAGATTTCCAATGCTTTGACATCCTCTCAGGGACAACTGCCGTAAAAATCCCCCGCATCTTCTTGAAATATTTTCTATTACTGGTCCCTGCAACATTTAAACGATTCCGTTCCATCAGACACTGAATTATTCTTGTATCAATTAAACAAAGATAATACGATAATGTGGAAATATATTAGAGTTGAAAACATGATAGCTGCCTCGAAGAAATTAAGTTAATCGATTATTCAGTTACTGAAATCAATTTATCTCAACCTAAAAATAACCTCAATTACCTCAACATCTCGTTGAAAGTCAAATAAATCAATTCTTTGCCAGTTGGATCCATCGAGAGCTAATACATTCCAGGCCTTGCTTACTTGCGCACACCGACACAGTGATACCACATCCAAGTAAGACAAAATTCTGAAAATTATTAAATAAATCCATTAGTTTTGTTTTTATTAATACAATTTTATTACGCTTCGCAGACCCCATTTTCCGAAAATACAATACTTCTAAAAGAGAGAAACTGACTATAACGAAATTACATTTTAAAATATTTTTTTTAATGTAGGACATTTAATGCTTCTTCAGTACTTATAATTTGTATAAGTGGTTTGGAATGTCTTCCAACTCTTCGTTTTTATTTCCACAAAGAATGAAAATATTCCTGAATAAAAGTCGTAAATCTTGTGAAGATGATATTGTATTTGAGACTTGTTCTCAACACTTGGTCATCAGGGCACACGTGCTTCGCGCTCGGCTTTCTAACAATGTTTTGCGCAATCGTTTTCCCCGTATCTCGCATTATTGTGCTCAAAATTTCAAGTTTCGATTTTCCAAAAAAATTCAAAAAGTTGTTACGCCAATCCTGTAGGGCGTTCAAAAAGTAATAATTTGCATATATTGCATATGTTGCATAAAATATTGGAAAGCAATGATTCTAGGAAATTTTCTAGGCATTGAAATTTAATATCTTTCGCCATATGACGATCATTTATAAGAAAATAAAAAGCTTCAAAAAACTCTAATGTGGCCGGAGCATGTGTATTGGCTTAAGTTTTTGGAAGAAGGGGGAAAACATTTTTAATATAAGTTTCTAATATAAGTGACAGAAGACCTACCTGTCTTAGAAAATCATCTTTCTTAGAATTATCCGCACCCGATTTGCACTCGCGATTTTTTTATATGATTTTATTGCCACGAGGGTCTTTATTTGTCACTTTATATCACTAAGAAACGCGAGAAACAGTGAAAATTGCGAAAAAATACAATTATGAATCCGAAACAACATAGCACGCGTGAGGAACTTATTTTGCGTGGACTGTATGTACCATGTCGTCTGCTTCTTGGCGGACAACGTCACTAAGCATCAACTCAATTATCGGTAAAACAGGCATAGCGGGAATTTCAAGCGTGAACAAAAATCTAAGTATTTTATTTTTGAGTTATTTTTGTTTGTTTCTAAATAAAGTGAACTTGAATCATTATAAAAAATAGCTTGGACGATATAAGTGCATTTTATATGAAATGAGTGAATTTTTTACGCCACATTAAACAAAAAGGAAGCAAAGCATGAAATTAATGAGGCCTGTTTTACCGATAACTGAGTTGATGCGTAGTGACGTTGTCCGCCAAGTAGCAGACGACATGGTACATACAGTCCACGCAAAATAAATTCCTCACGCGTGCTCTTGTTGTTTCGGATTCATAATTGTATTTTTTCGCAATTTTCACTGTTTCTCGCGTTTCTTAGTGATATAAAGTGACAAATAAAGACCCTCGTGGCAATAAAATCATATAAAAAAATCGCGAGTGTAAATCGGGTGCGGATAATTCTAAGAAAGAGGATTTTCTAAGACAGGTAGGTCTTGTGCCACTTATATTAAAAACTTATATTAAAAATGTTTTCCCCCTTTTTTCAAAAAACTAAGCCAATACGCATACTCCTGTCACATTAGAGTTTTTTGAGGCCAAAAGAAATTTCATTTGGATCCGATTTGCTCCTCAAATACGATCGAATGGAATTGATGTGCAAATGCACGGCAAAATTGCAACGATGACACATAGTGCCTTGTAAGTCCATCGCCCTTTAAAAAAAAGATATGTGGCTGTTCCGAATGATTGCATAAACTTCAGGACATCCGAAAAAAAATAAAAATTGATTACTGTTTTGTTATAGGCTTGTCATTCTGGTAGGGGCTAGAATTTTTCATTTTGAGTGAAAAATAACAAAATGGTGGACTTCTAAATAATACTATATTATGCATCAAGGGATAAATACCCTGAAGCCTCACGTAGAGAAAAATAGATAGTCAGGTTGACTATCTGGAGTGTAAAACTGACTATACTGGAGTTTCAGCTATAGGATGGCACTCTAGATAGTCAAACCTAATATCTGCGGAATGTTAAAAATGGTTGTTCAGATTGCCCATCCTAGAGTGTAAGTTTTACAACCCTGGAATGTAAAACTATAAGAGGTTATGTTTTAAAGCAAAATAGAAAAAAATGCTTATTGCCAAGCATAAAGACACACGAGAAACGTATTCTTCACTTATCTAACGCACATAAACTTAATTCTATAACCTAACTTAACACTACTACTTTACTTTCTTTGACCAGCTTGGGTATTCTAACTTTCAACTGTCAAACGACATTGATTTTAGAGGAACTTAGAAATATTTTTCTAAAGAGGAAAATATTTCTAAATTCCTCCAAAATCAATCTGCGCAGCCATGCCGGGACGACTCGACGATCTCTCTTTAACATCCGTGCTTCTCAATAGTGACAAATTGTCATTCCCGTTCTCGTGAGAACTCTTCACCGTCCGCGATCTCGAATATAGTTAAAATTAATTTCTCCACTCTTGCGACATTCAGTATCGCTCCCACTATGACGACACACTTCAAATGTCTCCCGTTTTTTCGCAAGAGCACAGAGTAAACGCTACACTAACCATTACTCAAGGATACACGACTGAGTAGTGTATCCCAGAGTAATGGTTAGTGTAGCGATTTCTCCGTGAGTCATTCCTTGATCGCAAAGAATTGTGATTGAATAGAGAATCCTCCAGCCATAGTCTATATGAATACGTAATAAAGCATGCTTAATTCAATTCCCCCTGATCCCTCAACATGTGTACAACGCTCATCTAATAAATTATGATAAGATTTACCCAGTGCTTTTTTATTCTTAGTTTAATTCACTCTTTTACTTCCTGCATGCCTCGATTACAGGAAAGAGAACGGCATAGAAGAGAAAGCCGTTGCCGCGATCCAAGTCCCTCTCGGCGGAGAGAGGATTCTCCCCGAAGAAGGACTTCTATTTTTTTTCCTAAAACATTAAGAGCCGATTTCACCATCTCTGATTAAATCCATGGTTAATTAATCATAGTTATTTTTTAATCATCGTTTAAATCAGGATTAACCAGCGAAGCGTTCCACCATGTATTTTTCATCTCTGGTTAGCTAACGCTATACCCTGTTCGCCGACGCCGAATCCACCGAAGCGTCTCTAAAAAATTAATCTTATAGGTGAATCGATTCATCTAGACACAAAGAATCTTCATTTTCTTTACATCAGCTTTAAATTTTAATTATTTCAGAAATTATAGTCAAAAAATTAATTTTTGAAAAATACAATTAACCATAATTTTCTTATTTCTTAATGAAATGTATTAATAATACAGGTCGATCGATTCGTCCCGATATAAAAAATATTTATTTTCCTTACATCAACTCAAAATTTTGATTATTTGAAAACATAGAGCGAAAAGTTAACTTTCAAAATTATAAATAAACATAACTTCCTCATTTTTTAATGAAATGCATTAATCATATAGGTCAATCGATTCGTCTCGATCAAAGGAATCTTCATTTCTGTTACACTAGCTTTAAATTTTAAATATTTGAGAAGTTATAGTGGAAAAATGAATTTTACGAAAATTATAAAAGTACATAAAACTTGTAAAATAAAATATTTTGTTAAACCATTGTAAGGAATTCAAATAGGTATATAGTGGACTAACTATGCAAAATTTCATTAATTTAACTCTACGCGTTTTCAAGAAATTTCTGGATCGTTACACACACATCCGGACATTTTTTCAGATCATCATATTAGATATATTTCCCTTGAAATATGTTCAAAAAAACCTTTTTTAGGAAACTGGATTTTGTCACCATTACAAAGCCTCCTTTATCAGGAAGCAATTAATAACACAATTAATTCAATGTTTCGAAATAATTGATTCGTTCTTTAATTAATCGTGGCCTTTTCTCGTTGATGATATTTTCATCATCAGATGAAGATTAAAATATCATCATAAATTGGGCCTAGCGGAATAAGCATGGGAAATCTGCCCCCGCACGTATAAAGCTGAAATTAATGTCACAAGTTCGTATCCATAAGGTTTGAAGGTCCACCAAGTTTCTGAAAATCCCATTTTTGTGGGAGATATGGAGGGGGGAAAAAAATCAAAAAAGTGATTTTTCTTAAAAATGGCTCAACCGATTTTGATGAAAAAAATATATGTTGTAGTCAATAATGAGACTATTTCAAAGAAAGAATTACAAAATTTTTCGAAAAAAATTACAGGTCAAAAAAAATTTTTGAATTTTTCAAACATTTTTTTGAGGTTATGTTCTCGAGTGACCACTTTCATATTTTACCTAAACAATCTTTAGAATGTCCTTTATAACATATATTTTTTTTGAATTTTTTTAAGGGGGGTAACAATGTTAAAAAAAATAAAAATCGCGCATGTAACGTTGCGCATTCTTATAACGTCTGCAGTTAGCCTATCAAAATTATAGTTTCCAGAGTTCACCACGGGGAGGTTGCAGTCCGATTTTAAACTCCTTTCACCAGGGTGCTTTATTATTGTGAGTCCCCTCGCCTCTCACAAATCGGAGTGCTTTATTATGGTGAGTCCCCTCGCCTCTCACCAATTCAGAATTTTCTTAATCCTCATCGCTATCAGCATTAATTACTGCAATGCAATTGTTTTTTTTAAACATTTCGCTGAGTATTTGTGCTGGTTGAAGTATTTTTGACAAATACCTAGCGTGGGAGAGGTAATATACGATGGCAGCAATGTGTGAGCAGCAGCCAACTGTTCGTTTGCCATTAGCACACTCGCATACATAGTGTGTTAGCCC
>UCOK01012170.1:0-18869 GCA_900474325.1 Synergus umbraculus
AGAGTAAACCCTGCAAAATTATATATGATATCTCGTCAGGATGGACACTGGTACCGTGCCAGTGTACATAATATTAATTATACGACCAAGGAAGTTGATGCCTTTTTGATAGACTTCGGAAATACCATCAGAGCCAATTTCAACAACTTAGTGGAAGTGGAGACTATTTCCAAAATTTTAGCTCTCATCCCTGGTCAAGTAAGTATAGCAACAGTATTGTTCAATTGAGAAGTCTGTCAGCAATTGTCACTCGCAGACATGATGTAATTTTAAAACTCGTATATTTTACACGCTTTATTAACATTTTTTTATTTTATTTTCAGGCTTTTAAAGTCCACGATGACAACGTACCGCTCTCTTCATTCAACGAAGAAAATGTTATCCGCTTCAGAGAAATGTCGCTTGCTTAATCTCTTTTATCTCTGACAAATCCGACAATAGTTAATATGGACCCTATTTATTATTATACGTCAACACCAGTCGTAAAATTGTTTTCGCACGATATTATAGTTGATAACTATAATATTTAGGTATAAATAGTTAATTATATTTTATTTTTTTATACGAAAAAACTATTGTGACGTTTTAAATTTTAAGGACACAAAGAAATCTTTGGGGAGAAATCATAGGTATCTCTCTCTCTCTCTCTCTCTTTTGGAAATACTATAATGGGAGTGCACTCTCATAGGACTAGTGAAAGCCTGAAAAAAGCGGATTCTGGCAATACTTTACACATATCTTCAACTTCCTCATTTACTTTCCGTCTATTGTTTTTATCCCAGCTTATCTCGCATCTATATACATGTCCATCTTTCAATCACTTTGTCAGTATAATCACTATCGTATCTATGTATTGTAACGTTGCATTTTAACAAGTTAAAAAATTATTCAGAATTTTAATGGTTCAGTGATGTTGATTTTAATAATCAGAAAATTTAAGAATCTATATATTTAGCCACAAAATCAGGAGATAGCATGGTTTTCTAAGACTTGAGTTTATTGTATTAAGTTAATTTAAGTTCATGAATTAATTTTGTTCGTTTTATATTTTTGTATATGTATTTCGTTGAGAACTGGAATCAACCTTAACTTTCCAACATCCTCTTTAACCATTGAGAGAATTCGAGTAAACTTTGGGGCGCCTTACGTAACCCTGCTGAAAAAAAGTATAGAAAATATATAAAATTTGATAGACTTTCTATTGTGGAAAATATGAAATTAAATCAATTTTTATCCATTTATGAAAAATTCAATAAAAATCTATCGTAAATTTGATTTTCAATAAAATTTTATCAGCATAATTGATAGAAATCCTATCCAATCCAATCAAAAATATTTCACGAATCAAATTCTATTACTACAATGGATAGAAAACCTATCAAATTCTATTGTACAAATTTAACGAATAAAATTCAATAAGCAGAACATATAGAAATCCTATCCAATCCAATCAAAAACATTTCCCGAATCAAATTCTATTACTACAATGGATAGAAAACCTTTCAAATTCTATTGTACAAATTTAACGAATCAAATTCAATCAGCAGAACATATAGAAATCCTATCCAATTTTTGGACAGAAAACGGATTTAAATTTATTGAAATTTTTTTTATCAAATCCTATACAACTTTTCCAGCAGGGGAATTAGATAAACTCAACCATTTTGAATTTGAATTTGAATTTATATAATTGTTATCAACAATTATATAAATAAAATTTTTATCAGTTAAGGCATTATAGAAATAATAAGTTTTTATCGCAGAAACGCAATTTTTTTCTTAAAAAATGCCTAAACTGATGAAAATCTATTTATTTAATTGTTGTTAAAAATAAAATTTTTTATTTTTTTTGTAAACTCCCTAAAGGTTTAAACTAGCTCAAGTTGTATCAACTTTTATACTCATTCAATGAGTACAAAAGTGCAATTCAGCATTAAATTTTTATTATTTGAGAAGTTATATTCGAAAAATTAATTTAAGAAAGTACATAAAACTTTTATAATTAAATATGTTCCAAAAAACCTTTTTTAAGAAACTGGATTTTGTCACCACTACAAAGCTTCCTCTATGAGGAAGCAATTAATCATTTACACTTGATTGTGTTGAAAAAACCAAGTTTTTACCTCTAAAAATATCCAAACAGTGCCTTTGTTAATTAAATTTGTTTAAACAATTACCAATTGTTATTGAACGACTAAATCGCGTAAGTAAGTCAGATTTGTGTATAATTTTTGGCCGATTCAGTAGAAAAAACTTTATTTACGTCATCATAAATACCTGAAAAGGCCATTTTTTTATCAAATTTGCATTTAAAATAACAAATTATCTATTTGTTATTATTACTTATTAATCACTATCAGTAAGTACAAATGTAAACAATTTTTTTTGTTTAAAAAATTGTTTATAACAATCACATGAACTATTTATTACTCAACTTTGTTAGTTAGTTATCACAATAAATGTCACTCCAATATAAATTTAAGAAAAAACCATCTCTTTCTACGAAGAAACCGCCAATTGCGAGAATTTTTTAATTAAGTTATTAACAATATATGTTATTTGTTTGATAAAGTTTGAAGTATATAAATGGCTTTAAAGAAGAATACAAATTACTTTTGGTCTGAAAAATCAATTTAACTACGAAAAAAACTCATTTATCTAGAATTTATTTATAAAAATGTTTATAAAAATAGTAATTGTTAACTTATGCTAATTTTTTGTTACAACTTACGATTCTCATAAAAAAATAATAGCAACTAGCGTAAAGGAAACAATTTTTTCTATGAGAAACTAAAATCATTGGGAATTTGGTTATAAAAATTGTTTATAACAATGAAGTTTAAAGAATTGGAAAAATTCGTAAATACTGAATATATAAGTATACCTAATTTTCATTTCACTAGCTGTAAAAGTAAAACTGTTTAAAATTTCGTTGCTTAGACCTCATTCTATAGGATATAGAAGACCGACCCTTGTTGGGATGGGTTAATTAAGCTGAGGTCTCTTATTCTGAGGAAAAGGTTCAAAATTTTGACAAACCACTGGATTATAGCATTGAGCTAATAGCTTTTCCATTAAAACCATTCATCCTTTACTGCCTTCCGTTTCTTCATTACTTTGTATAAACTTCTTATTTAAGGAAGGTTGTCGACTAAAAGAAGACTCCATTATAAATACTAAAGTGTCAACACTGAATAGAATTAAGTGAAACTGTTTATCCTATGTAATTCGAAAGGTTCTTCTGTAAACACTTATGCATCATGGAACCTTATGGAATACTTAAAAAATATTCTAATATTTTAATAATGTATACATATATACATTTTGTAGTTTATTTAACAGATTTTAGAAACTTCCGAAGGATTTCAAAGGAATATAAAGCTTTCAAGCATTCTTTGAGATTCTCTGATGTGTTTCTAATGATTTCAGGAGGTTTTAAAGAATTAAAATTAAATAGTATATAGTATCACTTCAGCTCCTGCTACTAAGTTTATGAAGAATAATAAATAATTTGTTATTTTATAAACAATTGGCTATATCAGGAATTTATGGTGATACGAATTGTTATGATGATAACAATTGATGCTTTTCTAAACAAATTTAATTAACAAATGCACTGTTTGACCATTTTCAGAGGTAGAAATTTGGTTTTAGCAACATAATGAAGTGTAAATGACTAATTGGCATCTTAGGCATTTTTTTCTAAAAAAAGTGCCTAAGATAATAAAAATTCGTTCATATGATTGTTGCTTATAATTAAAATTCTTGATTGTCATGCAGATTCCCTAAGCGTTTAAAAATTAGTCATTTACACATCATCACGTTGCAAGAACCAAATTTCTACCACTGAAAATATCCAAACAGTGTATTTGTTAATTAATTATCTTTAAACAATTATCAATTGATAGCAATTGATATATTAGTTTTATTGTTATATAAACTCCATAAACGTTTAAAAATAAGTCATATTTAAACTTGATTACGTTTCTAAAACCATATTTCTACCTCTGAAAATGGCCAAACAGTGCATTTGTTAATTAAATTTGTTTAGAAAAGCATCAATTGTTATTAAATGACTAAATCTAATATGTAAGTGACATTACTATATAATTTTTGTCGGATTCATTAGAAAAAACTTTATTCGTATCATCATAAATACCTGATATGGCCAATTGTTTATAAAATAACAAATTATTCATTGTCCTTCATAAACTTAGTAGCAGGGGCTGAAGTGAGACGGAAGAAGAAGGTACTCAAAGCGGGAAGCCTTCTTGCAAGTTGCAACCTGTACACAGCGGAAATGCGTTGTTTGTCATGTTGGGGTGGCCATACGTCCGACTATGTTGTCAAAGGGTTAATTTATATTATGAAAAAAGATTCAAATCGGTTCAGAAATAGCTTCGGAATATCAATTTGTCCACGAAATTCTTTTTTAACCCAATGTGCACCACGCCCCTTAATTTTGTAAACGGAATTGGATTCGAGTGTACCAAATGCAAATCGATGTACATCTTTGCAAAAAAGTAAGTAAACTCAAGTTTCGAATTGCAAAGATTATATAAATCAGTGTTTGAAATGAAATAAAAATAAATAAAACTCCAATATCCTCAGGTATATGGACAACAACTACGGACATCCTACTTAGATGCTGGAGGGGGAAGAAAGGTTTCAGCAATATCAATTATTCAGGTAGGACGTAGGATTCGTCAGTATCGTTCAGTACTTGGAGTAGTGCGGACAGAGTGCGAATATTTAAGATAAAATTAAAAAAGAAAGATTTTCTCAAAATGCTAAATCCAAGGAGTGTCCAGAGCAGGATAGCAGCTGCGAGAAATATGTGTCCACCAGTGTATCCTGTACCGGGAAAGTTGGAAAAGCCGAAGGACAAAAATTGGAGGATCTATGTGACTTACGTAGTAAATGCATCTGAAGTTTGGTGTCATCTACTTGGTGTGAATTATAGCGTAAGTTTTTAAGTTTTTTAACTTAAAATTAAATTTCCATTTAAAATTAACCATTTACTTTGTTTAATCAAATAATTGTATATTCCTTTAAAAAAGACATGCTTGTTAATAACAATAATGTTAAGTCTGAGTTTAGAAACATAATACCTTAGTATTTCTCTTGATAATACTATTTTTCTGCCAATGAGTATATTTGCTGGGTTTTCCATTCCTATTAAGAAAATCTGGAATTCCCAAAATCTTTAAGCTTTTTATGATTCTACCAAAGACCTAGCTTATTACTGGTCTTGCTACAATTCTATGTTTAAAAGTTCTATGCGCGCTAAGGTCTAGGTACTCTTCGACCCTTCAGATTTAACCATCATAAAATCCAAATGCTACTTTTTCTAATATTCTTGCTTTCTCTAAAAATGTACCTCTGAACCTTAGAAAGTCTCTTCAATTCAGTTATTCTTTGATCTTGTACGAGTTCAGAGCTTCGTTGAATTATCTACTGAGTTACATTTTCATATCCTACAAATTCACATCTTCTTAAGTCTCTCTATGTCTCATCATCTTTTTGAATTTTTCTCTATATCTTAAGAGTTGATTACATCTTTGTTCATCACTTTGAGTCTTTTCATTTTTCTTGACTAAATTTCATTGTGTTGAGTCTCTTCAAGTTTCTTTAACTGATCACACTTTTCTTTTGTTAATTTATATCTCTTAAATCTCAAACATCTTTTAAATCAATGTTTACTCATTGATTTGCGAGTTATTTCATATCTTTACATCTTTAGTGAAACATCTCTCAAAATAATCTAATTATTTCTTGCTAAGTTTGTGAAACTTCTATCAGAATCTGGATTATACCTTAAATTTCTTATTCATATTAGAAATCATCGGTATTTTGTGAATTGAGCAATCCTGTTAATTTAAATAAACTTTAATTGTGTTAAACCTCTGTATCTTTGATTTCGATCACCAGTACTACTTTTAACATACTTACTTCCCTTTATAACATTCTAACAATACAATAGTTCCTTTAATAGTTTAATAGATTAACTTTGATTGATACTTCGGCAACTATCGACCACAGTAAAAACAAGAGTCTTAAATAGAATCCACTTTTGGGTTCCAGTGGAGATGCAACAAACCAGAACTCCTACGGTGTGAAATTCACTCACTTTCGAAAATGGGTCCAAAGGAACCAAATTATGTCATCCAAAATAACCACATTACTTGATAGATGAGCATAATACAAAAACAAGTGAAAGAGCTTTTACAGATAACTTCATGTCATCAAAGGAACCACTTTTAATAGTTCTTTGCTTCTGATTAACACCCCGATTTTGACAGATTCTAAAGGAAATACTTTTTCAATGGAGCTGCAACATCGTGGAACCTCTAGTTTTTTCTGTGACTACGCTAATTAAAAATTTTTTCTCAAATAATTAATACTTTTTTTCATTAAGTTAATAATTAATTATTAAACGAATGTATAATTATTATATTTTATAATTAATAATTTATTCTTATTTTTTAGTTATAGCGTATTCGACTTTTTTTTTTTTATTTTATGTGAAATATCTATTTATTCTTTTATCTTACTAATAAAAGAGTTATTATTATATTATCACCATGCGGAAAAATGTTCAATGATAATTTCTGATTTATTTGTTATAATAGGATCAACTTGTAATACTGAACGAAGAGATGGACGAATTTTACGAGAAAAATTCGGAATCAGCGAAAGCTACCAACATAAAACCGGGTCTCTATTATTCTATGAAGTCTGAAAATTGTTGGTGGCGAGTCAAGTGCTTAGAATATGACTCGAAGACTAAAGAAGCTTCTGTATTCTACATCGATTATGGCAGCGTAGAGACTTGTGACGCTGACCGTCTCCACAACTTAGACAAGCAATTTTGCAATCTTCCTGGACAGGTACATAATAATAATAATCAATATTATTCAGAAATTTAGAATCAACAATTAAATATTTAGAATAAGATTGTACACTTATCGCATGATGATTAATATTTCCTTATTTTTTAGGCTTTAAAGCTATCTTTACACGGCTTGGAAGTATTTGCTAATGAAGAAGCGACATTGTACATTTTGAGGGAAATTCTTCTGCATCGATCTTTCTGTGTCGATGTATACAGTTATCATTCCAAGGAAGATTGCACATCTGCAGTAATTTTCTATGATTCTTCGGATGGTCATCGTTATAATGTAAATGTGGATTGTATTGCCAGCGATCTGATCGACGAGTTCATGCCTGAACCCAATATCAGGGTAAGTTTATTGCAGTGATTTAATTTTGATTAAAATTAAAAAGAAAAAAAATTACAAATTGTATTAATGTCCTCGTTTCTTTAATTTACAGAATGTTATAGATGTTCCGCGCCTTGTCATGTGTTACGTTCAACACGTAACTGAATCTGGCGACGTTTATCTTCATTTAGAAAATGACAACATGCAAATCCTAATTGATCTGATGAACGAAGTTATTCTGAATAAATTGAGTGGCGATTTTACTTCGTTGGCTGGGTCGAGAGTAAACCTTCTAAAATTATACATGGTGAAATCTCATGAGGATGGAAACTGGTACCGTGCCAGTGTAACTAATATTAATTATACGACCAATGAAGTTGATGTCTTTTTGATAGACTTTGGAGATACCATTAGAGCCAATTTCAGCAGCTTAGTGGAACTGGAATCCATTTCCGAAATTTTAGCTCTCATCCCTGGTCGAGTAAGTGTAGCAACACTATTGTTTAATTGAGATGTCTGTCTGCAATTGTCACTGATAGCAGGCATGATGTATTGCCAAAACTCGTTTATTGTACGCTTTATTGATATTTTTTTAAATTTTATTTTCAGGCGATAAAAGTGCATCTTCACAACATACCACTCTCTTCATTCACCGAAGAAAAGGTCTTCCGCCTAAGAGACCTTGCGCCTCCTCTATTACGTTTAATGGCGAGAATACCGACAATAAGTAATATAAACCCTATTTATTATACGTCAACACCAGTCATAGAATTGTTATCACGTGATGAGTCCTCAAATGAAATTGTAAATATTAATAATATTTTATGTAATTCATAAATATAATATGTAGGTGTATATTCTGTTATACGAATGCACCGTCATCAGTAATATTTGATTTTTTATAGTAAAAGACCATTATGTTGTTTTAAATTTTAAAGACACAAAGAAATAATATAGGTACATGATACTTTATGTAAATATGTAGTAACTATGTAAATATATATTATTATGAATAAATAATTGTAAAATATGATTATTGTTTTCTGTGTGGATTTATTGAATTTCAAATTCCCGTCAAGTATCGAAATGACAGCACCATATACAGATAGCATTGAATCCAATGTTAATTCCTCAAGAATATACTTGTACCATTAACAATATTTTATGTTGTTAATGATATTATCATATATATTGTTATTATAAATAGTTAATATAATTATAGTTAATAATATTTTATATTATTTTCGCTCTATAGCGCTAATCTTTTTTTTAATATAAGACAGAATACAGACTGTCTATAATACACGATTCAGTTATTGTTAGTGTCAATCCTTAACTTTTTTAAATAAAAATTGAAATTTGGAAAAAATTTACACTTGTTGAGAAATTCATAAGTTTTCAACAAATAAAAAAAATCGTTGGAACATTTGGTGAGTAAAATGAAGAAATCGAATTTTAATGTTAAAAATGTAAGTTTTTGAGATGCGTTAAAGTTACTTGAAATTCTTGTATTGGTTAAATTTTAAACATTTTTTTATATGGATAAATAATTGGACAAGGTTTCCCAAGAAAAAAGAAGTATAATGAACATATTACTTCGATTTTATGACGATAATATTTTATAATGAGATTAATTCAGTTCCATTAGTATTGTGTTGACAGAATTTCATGTTGCAGTAATCCAGTGATGACAACACTCAAAAAAACTCCTAGTTAAGTTAACTAGAATTTTGGGTTAACCATACCATAACTATTTTTTCTGGTTAAAGTAACCAGAAAAAATAGTTTTAATTAGGCGTTTTTTTTGAGTGAAGAGAATAACTTTCAAGACATCCTGTGAAAAAAAATGATAAAATATCAGAAAATTCTATACTGTTATCTCTAGAGAATGAAAAGTATGTTTTTACTCCTTAAAATATTTTTCACTCTCTAGGAACTAAGAAGTTCTTTTTACACCCTATAGGAATTATAAAGTTCTTTTTATTCTTCCTAGGGAGAAAAATGTGTTAGAACAAATATTTTTTTGACCATATACATACCTTTAAAATACACCTATAGGATAGAAAAAACCCTCATCGCTTTCAGTAGTTATATTAAGTAAAGCGAAAAGAAGAACAGCAACGAAGTATGCAAAAATTCTGAACAAGAACATGTTAAATGCTTGAGTGTTATTGTGATATGATTTTCGAAACCCTATCAAAACTTATATATATATATGTATATCAACCTCTTATCTCCGCGGTAGTCTGCACGGAAAAAAAGGGGGGCTATGCAGGAGAGCTATTATTTCTGACAGCTCTTCTGACAATATTATATCGTCAATAAATATATCATATATCCAACTGGAATAAAGATAGACGCATTATTGCGTCTCAATAACAAAACCGCCACCTGAGCGGATCAGAAACGGACGTGCCTGAAAAAAACCATATAATTTTGTTTATCAACTTTCACATTCGAAACAAGTTGACAATTTAATTACAAACTAAACTGATAATAAAACAACGTATGTACCTGTTATCACAACTGTTGGATACGGAGTTGACGAAAAATCCATGGTTTCATTATCTATGGTTTCGCTCTTTAAAATTAAGAAAAAATTTTATTAGAAAAAATGGTTTTACCTTCATATATGATTTTAAATAGGAAGGTAATGAATTTAGAGCAATAACTGTTAGCAGAAATCGCTCCTCCTCTTTGAAGATTGCTACTAGAAATTGGAAAACTAGTATATTCCGTTCGGCTTTTTGGAATCTAGAATTCTGCTTTTAGAGAGATAATATGGATATAAATCCCCCAATAGGCAACAAGAGGGTGAGTGGCGCTAAAAAAAAAACCAAAGACTACGAAGTAACCGTTGCATCATTAATTTATTAATAGGTTGCAGTAAGAAGAAAATATGTGGGGCATCTAAGAAAATTGAAACTGCCCGTGTGGAAATGTGCCAAGTTTTACCCACAGAATAATTATTTATAAATTTAAATATATTTAATTTTATTTATTCAAATAAATTCGTGTAAATTAATAAAGAAATGTATGGAATATAAAAAATCTGCCCGCTTCGCAGGCAAATTCTCATCGCGCGCTTCGCGCGCGGCTCGCGGGGGGCGAATATAGTTCGATCGTCGCGCTTCGCGCTCCGTGATGCGCGCTTCGCGCGCTTGCGCCCTTCAGAACGGCTTGTTTTTATTTAAATTACTACAAAATGAAGTAGGAACGCAAACGAAAACTAATTTACTTAAGGTTCTATCGACCTTAAGGAACACATTCTCATCAGGGCACTTGCGCTTCGCGCTCGACTCTGTTTAACAATATTTTTCATGATTTAATCGAAAACTACTCATCCAATAATTATATTTCTTATCATTTTCTCTGTATCTCGCGTTATTTGGCTCAAAATTTGAATTTTCGATTTTTTAAGGAAATTCAAAAAGTTATTATATCTATCCTATATAGTGTTCAAAAAGAAACATTTTTCATCTTTAGACTTTTTTTCATATCGTGCGTTGTTTGGCTTCTAATTCAAGTTTTATTTCATTTTTTTAGATTTTCAAAATATTATAAGTCTTTCAATTTTTTTTTATCCAAAAAAGTCATTAAGAAAAATTGTTCGTCTTTTTGAGTACTACGAGCATCTGTCATTAGAATTTTTAAATTAAAAAAAAAAGTGGTTTCAAAAATTTTCAAAATTTTCCAACTTTTTAAATTTTTATCCAAAATGGCTGACCGACGAACTTGACCTTTATTTTAGGACACTAAAAGAGTATACCAAAGGACAATCCAATCGGTCAATTCTTTCGAAAGTTATCGTGCTAACAAACTAAAATCTACAGACAGGCAGACAGACAGACATACAGGCAGACAGACAGACACATTCGTAAAAACATGTTTTTCGGGTTCAGGGGGTCCCAAAACGTGGACATTTGATGAAAACTGGGGGGGTCAAATTTTACACAAATCTAATACATTCTCTCTGGTGAGAATGTAATATATGAAATTTTAAACAACTGTGTTTTAAAGTCCATACACAAAAGTGTTTTAATTTTCATATGTTAAAGATCAGGGATTATTGCCGAACTTAAGGTTTTAACTTTTATGAGCGGAACTAGGAAAATAATTCATTAACACACTTTTAGAGTTTAAACCATTAATAACTATATATTTAAAAACTTAGTTAATTAAGAAATATATAACCGCACTGGATAAATTAAAGTTAACGCTCTTATCGTAAAAGACGCTCAATTTTCGCACTCTTAACCGTAAAATCTATCTCTCTCAATTCATAATTGCGCGAACATTTAAATTAATATAATACTATAACACATATAAATAAGTCATATTTAATATGAAAATATATGAATTTTCAATCAAATATTTTTTAAAATTCATACACAAAAGTGTTATAGATTTAAGATACTTGTATATGATAATTGCTTCACACATAAATGCATTAAATTTCAGACAACAATTTTTAATAGTGTAGAACTTATTTGCAGTACCAATATCTTAAAAATTTCCATAATATTGAATTTTACAATTTTTATGAACATTTATAATTTCCTTATAGTTGAAATTTACCCTGAAAGTTCTCAAATAATTAAAATTTACAATTTATGTACGAAAAAGAAAGATTTGTTACGTCGAAAAGCGAATCGATTGATCTGCGTAAGATTAATGCATTTATGTATAATAATTGAATATTAAGGAACATATGATTATTTTCTGAGACAAAAAAATATGGAATACATATAATGAAAATTTTTTTAAATTCCACAAGAAATTAAATTTTAAATTTCTTAAAATTCTTTGAATTCCTTAAACTATCTTAAAAAGCTCCTAAAATTTCTTAAAGCCCTTTATAATCTCACTATACCTTTTTTAATTTAAATTCCTTAAAACCTGTTGAAATCCTTTAAAATTATTGAAAATTTCCTGAAATCATTAGAAACACATAGAATCTCAAAAAATGCCTGAAAATGCTTTATAATCCTTTGAAATCTTTGGAAAATCTCGTCTAGAATCTGTTAAATAAACTACAAAATCTATATATGTATACATTATTCAAATATTAGAAAATTTTTTAAATATTCCATAAGGTTCCATGATGCAGAAGTGTTTACAGAAGAACCTTTCGAATTACATAGGATAAACAGTTTCACTTAATTCTATTCAGTGTTGACACTTTAGTATTTATAATGAAGTCTTCTTTTAGTCGACAACCTTCCTTAAATAAGAAGTTTATACGCAGTAATAAAGGAACTGTAGGCAGTAAAGGATGAATGGTTTTAATGGAAAAGCTATTAGCTCAATGCTATAATCCAGTGGTTTGTCAACATTTTGAACCTTTTCCCCAGGATAAGAGACCTCAGCTTAATTAAACCATCCCAACAAGTGTCGGTCTTCTATATCCTATAGAATGAGGTCTAAGCAACGAAATTTTAAACTGTTTTACTTTTACAGCTAGTGAATTGAAAATTAGGTATGCCTATATATTCAGTATTTACGAATTTTTCCAATTCTTTAAACTTCATTGTTGTAAACAATTTTTATAACCAAATTCCCAATGATTTTAGTTTCTCATAGAAAAAATTGTTTCCTTTACGCTAGTTGCTATTATTTTTTTATGAGAATCGTAAGTTGTAACAAAAAATTAGCAAATATAATAAAAAATTGTCCATTTCAGTTATTTATGATGACATAAATAAAGTTTTTTCTACTGAATCGGCCAAAAATTATACACAAATGTTACTTACTTACATGATTTAGTCGTTAAATAACAAATGGTAATTTTTTAAAACAAATTTAATAAATAAAGGCACTGTTCGGCTATTTTTAGAAGTAGAAACTTGGTTTTTTCAACACAATGGAGTGTAAATGATTAATTTTTAAACCTTTAGGTTTAAAAATTAATTAGGGAGTTTACAAAAAAAATAAACAATTTTATTGTTAGCAACAATTACATAAATAGATTTTCATCAGTTTAGGCATTTTTTTAGAAAAAAATTGCGTTTCTACGATAAAAACTTTATGTATATAATTTTTGTTAACAATTAAAGTTGTTTATTGTTATGTTTAATTTAAAATCGGTTTCTGTCTATAAATGTTTCATATTTAGTGCGAATCAACTGATGAATCACTGTCAATCCCCTAAATCCATTTGCACTCACTTATTTATTTATAAAAATTTCAATAAACTTTTAAACAATAGCTAAGCTATTGAAAAACTCTCCTAGATATTTGCTACATTGATTCTAGGTATTGCCGATTTTGGTAAGGAATAAACACGTCATTTATATGAGTAATTTATAAAATTTATCAATTTATTAAGTTTACTTACTCCTGTCCTCAAGTCATAGTTGCAAAAACAATGAGGCGAAAAACATAGATATATATGTACATAAACTCATAAATAAAACCGGAAAATCGATAATAAAAATTGAATTAGATATTTTATCAATTGAGAAAAATTTAATTAAAGCTTTTCAAAAATATTGCAAAATGTAACGATCACAAAGCTTCCTCTATGGGGGCATGAAAATGCGAGCAAAAATGTTATAAAGATTTTAATAAGTTTATTATTTACTATACAAAATAATTATCTATTTAAATAGGATTGATGTATTAGAATATTTTTTCAATATTCCATGAGGTTCCAGAAGATTTTACAATTCTTGCAGAAGAAAGTTTCAAATTACTTGAAAAAAAATCTAATTCTTGATTTTCGACGACAAATCATATATCCCCGGACTCGAAAAATTTCGTAGATTCCTAAAATAAAATTCTTCAATGGCTCCTGTGAGTTTTTTGGGAAAAAATAAGATCACGACTTCTTTCTCATTAGGAACCTTTAGTGACAATGGGAATCCTTGCTCCGAAAAGGTCGATCAGCTTAACAGGCGAAGATATTGGGTGTAGTGGCACACTGGAATAGTATCTGTCCGAAAAGCAATTAGCCTCCAATAAATCTACAAATTCCCTCAGGTATATAAACAGAAACTAGGAAAATGCTACAAAGATGCTGGAGGGGGAAGAAAGGTTTCAGCAATTTACATTATTGAGGAAGACTTCGTCAGTATCGTTCAGTACTTGCACCAGTGCGGACAGTGAGCATCAGTGTTGAAAAACTTTAACATTTTCTTCGAACATTAATTACGTATATTAATATACTAAAAATATATTTTAGATAGGTGTGCCGCTCATGTGGAAGTTGAAAAAAATTTTCAAAGTTGTGATGATAAATTATTGAAATTTATCTCAAATTAGCCTTTTTCCCATAATTTTTTTCACTGTTTGGTTTTTGAAAAAGAAAAAAAATGCACTGTATTCTACTTGATCTACTCTATAAAATTTCACCAAACCGATAAAATTAAATATTTTCGCATCAAAACAAAAGAAGGTACAATTAGTTGACATGTTCACCTCTACCCTGAGGATATTTTTTGTTGCAATTGTAATATTTACCCTGAAATCGAGGTAAATATTACATATGGGCCATTCAATACAAAATTTACAAACAAAAATTTATTTCGCACGACTTTTTTTTTGTGTTTTTTGATAGAAAATATTGTAAATGTATTTCTTTTATTTCGACATGATGTTTAAAATTTAGGAGTTGTGAATTTTCAAACTTTCCACGCTCGAAAAATCTACCTCTAAATATTTGCGTATACGAAAAAAAGAAATCTATTAAAAAATAAGTGGCTGTAGTAAAATTTAGGATTTTCTCTCAGCTTATCAATAAAAATTACAAGAAATTCATTAGACCAATTGTTTATAAAAATATGGCCACTTTTTATAAACAAATCATTTTTTTAAACTTTGGAACTATTTCTTTTAATTTTTTTTTATTGAAAAATGTAGTTCAGACACTTTCGTCACTAATGCCAAATTTTGGGAATGGACCGTTGAAAATTTTATCTAGTAAATTTTATAACTTTAGCTATCGCACTCGGAACACAAGTGATCACCTGATCCGGCCGGGTAAACGAACATCGAGCACGCGATAGCTAAAGCTCAAAAATTTATTACAGACACAATTTTTAACGGTCCATTCCCAAATTTTAGGAGTAGTGACTAAAGTTTCTGAAGTACGTTTTTCAATAAAAAAAATAATTTTTAAATAGTCATAAGGTTTTAAAAAAAATATTTGTTTATAATAATAGGCCATATTTTTATAAACAATTGGTCGAATGAATTTCTTGCACTGCTGATTGAAAAGCCGAGTGAAAATAGTAAATTTTACTGCAGCCACTTATTTTTTTAATTGAATACTTTTTTCGTGTAGGCAAATATTTAGAGATACACTTTTCGAATGCGCGAAAGCTAAAGTTCAAAAATTTATTACAGACACAATTTTCAATGGTTCACTCTCAAATCTTGGGAGTAGAGACTAAAGTGTCTGAAGTACATTTTTCAATAAAAAAAAATTAAAAGAAATAGTTCCAAAGTTTTAAAAAAATGATTTGTTTATAAAAAGAGGCCATATTTTTATAAACAATTGGTCTAATGAATTTCTTGTAATTTTTATTGATAAGCTGAGAGAAAATCCTTAATTTTACTACAGAAACTTATTTTTTTAATAGAATTCTTTTTTTCATATACGCCCATATGCTTGTTTCTGTGAAATTTTTTTTGAATTTCATTTTTAAATGTCGAAAATGAAAAATTGTAGAGAAATGCCCGTATATGGCTATGAATTGTTAATTAATTGTTAATAATCAATTTAATTGCAGGTGCAGGATAAGACTCTTGAACAGTCGTCATTGGTTAATAAACCAGTGTGTTCTGTACCGGACAACATGGAAAAGCCAAACGACACTTATTGGAGGATCTACGTGTCTTCAGTAGTAAATACCTCTGAAATTTGGTGTCAACTTGTTGGTGCAGATTATAGCGTAAGTATTATATCAAATAATCAAAACTCAACTACATTATATGATGCGGAAAAATGTTCAATAATACTTTCTCATTTATTTGTTATAATAGGATCAACATGATATGATGGATGGTCTCCAGAATATGGGCAAGCAATTTTGTAATCTTCCTGGAGAGGTACTTAATAATAATCAATATTATTCAAAAATTTAGAATCAGCAATTAAATATTTAGAATAAAATTGTTCTTATAACATGAAGATTAATATTTCCTTATTTTTTAGGATTTCAGGATATCTTTACACGGCTTGGAAGTATTTGCTGGCGAAAGAGCGGCGATGTACATTTTGGCGCAACATCTTTTGCATCGAACTCTCCGTTGCAATATATACAGCCACCATTCGAGGGAAGATTGCCCATCTGTAATATTCTACGACGACGACGGTCATGATATAAACGTCGATTTTATTGCCAAAGATCTTATCGCGATGACCATGCCTAATCCCGATATGTGGGTAAGTTTATTTCAGTGAAGTAGTTTTGATTAAAATTACAAAAAAAAAAAAGAATTACTAATAATATTAATTAACTCTTTTCTTTCATTTACAGGATCCACTTAGTCCCCTTCCCGTGTGTTACGTCTCACATGTAACTGAATTTGGCGACGTTTATCTGCATCTAGAAAATTACATGCAAATCCTTATGCACTTGATGACGGAAGTAATTGCCAGTAAATTTAGTGGCGATTTTACTCCGTTAGCTGTGTCGAGAGTAAACCCTGCAAAATTATATATGATATCTCGTCAGGATGGACACTGGTACCGTGCCAGTGTACATAATATTAATTATACGACCAAGGAAGTTGATGCCTTTTTTATAGACTTCGGAAATACCATCAGAGCCAATTTCAACAACTTAGTGGAAGTGGAGTCTATTTCCAAAATTTTAGCTCTCATCCCTGGTCAAGTAAGTATAGCAACAGTATTGTTCAATTGAGAAGTCTGTCAGCAATTGTCACTCGCAGACATGATGTAATTTTAAAACTCGTATATTTTACACGCTTTATTAACATTTTTTTATTTTATTTCCAGGCTTTTAAAGTCCACGATGACAACGTACCGCTCTCTTCATTCAACGAAGAAAATGTTATCCGCTTCAGAGAAATGTCGCTTGCTTAATCTCTTTTATCTCTGACAAATCCGACAATAGTTAATATGGACCCTATTTATTATTATACGTCAACACCAGTCGTAAAATTGTTTTCGCACGAGTCCACAAATGATCGTGATAATATTTTATGTATAGTTGATAACTATAATATTTAGGTATAAATAGTTAATTATATTTTATTTTTTTATACGAAAAAACTATTGTGACGTTTTAAATTTGAAGGACACAAAGAAATCTTTGGGGAGAAATCATAGGTATATATTATGTAAATATGTAATAAAGTATTTTTTTTAAAACCTTATGACTATTTAATCTCTCTCTCTCTCTCTTTTGGAAATACTATAATGAGAGTGCACTCTCATAGGACTAGTGAAAGCCTGAAAAAAGCGGATTCTGACAATACTTTACACATATCTTCAACTTCCTCATTTACTTTCCGTCTATTATTTTTATCCCAGCTTATCTCGCATCTATATGTATGTCCATCTTTCAATCACTTTGTCAGTGTAATCACTATCGTATCTATGTATTGTAACGTTGCATTTTAACAAGTTAAATAATTATTCAGAATTTTAATGGTTCAATGATGTTGATTTTAATAATCAGAAAATTTAAGAATCTATATATTTAGCCACAAAATCATGAGATCGCATGGTTTTCTAAGACTTAAGTTTATTGTATTAAGTTAATTTAAGTTCAAGAATTAATTTTGTTTGTTTTACATTTTTGTATATGTATTTCGTTGAGAACTGGAATCAACCTTAATTTTCCAACATCCTCTTTAATCATTGAGAGAATTCGAGTAAACTTTGGGACGCCTTATGTGTTTTGGATAAACTCAACCCTGATATACGCCAAATGCGTATAGATTATACGACATTGCCAACTCACAATCTTAGATTTAGGATATACAAAGATCGGAATTATGAAAACCATTTGGGGAAATGGGTCGGCAGTAAGCACCTAGGGTACTTACAAGGGAACCTCGCGGGGTGTCCGCCTCCGATTTTGATGAAACTGAAATATGTTAAAGAGGATCAAAAAACATGAGATACGTGTTTTTTTTTATCGGCCGAAAAACGGTTTAAGGGGGTGAAAACTACCCCCAAAGTTTACACTCCAAAATCGTTTTTTCCCAATATCTCGAAAAATAATTATATTTTTTTAGTAAAACCAATGCCAAAATATTTTGTATGAAAAGACTATCAGGTGTGCAGTATTTCTGTTTCAAAGGGTTACGTCCCCTATTTTTTTTTGTAATATAAATTCATTTTTGTAACCCATTTTTTTACAGAAAATTTTTTTAAATAATTAATTTCTATGAAAATGGTGTTACTTCAAATAAATATTCAAATTATAGTCGTCGTACTTCAGGGCTTATGCATAAAATGCCGTTGAAAGGGTAGTTACCCCTAAATTTTATTTTTGTTTACAGAAACTAATTTTGACGTAACTTTTCCGTTTTCTGACAAATATAACTGTAATAAAATAGTACATTGTATACCACTAACCAACGTGATTTTTTTTAACCTCCAGAATCCTCATCGCTCGTGGTACATACGATATTTTTTTGTGGCGGATATTTTGACACTTGCATATTTTG
>UCOK01012173.1:0-60729 GCA_900474325.1 Synergus umbraculus
TCTTTATCCTGTCAGGGATGAATGATCCGTACTGGCAAAAGAGAGAGGTTGTAATTAACATTGAAGAATGTCATAGTGACCGTTAATTTAATTAACGAGTGGTTTCGCCATTTTTAATTTCTAGAATAGGTCAGAATATTTTCTTGGTTCGCGAAATAAACGAATTCCATCCATAAAGTATTGATTGTAATTTGTAATATTTCTAATTATTAATGATAAATTTCATTAATTATTAAAATTCAAATCAATAGCAGTAACCAAATTTGTTGCAGTTTTTTTTTACATTTGAAGTCCAAGAAAATACTGAATGGGAAAGCTTTATATCGAAGGAAGCTCAACATGTATATTTGAAAATAGTAATTGTTATTTTCCTTCAATACAATGCAAACTCAATTAGATATTTTTTATCATATTCTACTTTGTTTACCAATATCCTTGAATTTTATTTAACTTTAAAATAATATACTTTTCTCTTTAAAATTTCAATTTAAATATTATATGTTTACTTTGCCTTGAATTACATTTGCTTTAAATAGAAATTTACATTTTAGATGAAATTTTCTCAATGAAATTGTATATGCGTTGAATTAAATTTCAACATAAAAAGTAATTCAGGGTGCCTAGCGATCTGGAAAACGTGAGAATTCGCTTGAATTTTTCACTTAAATATCAGAATATAACTATTTCAATATCAGATATCAGAATATATCTATTTCAAATAAAGACTAGTTAAAATAATTACAAATTTTGACAATGTTGAAAGAAGACTCGAAGCTTCCAAAAAAGAATCGTTCATTCTGGAAGAATGAAGGATTCTAAGAGAAATTTTCTATTATTATTTCATTGCAAATAATATAAATAGTTTTAATTATTAATAATCAGAAACATCAACACAGTTATTGATTAATTTAAAATTTTAAATATCACTCAATCTATTCCACATCCTTATTCCCCTGATTATTAGTAAAATAATAGGGGAACGGAGTATTTCCATTTCATTTGAAGAATGAAATGGGAATTTCGATTTGAGAATTTATAAAATGAAATAGAGATCTGAAAAAAATTTAATTCGAACCATTTTTTTTGGCAAGCTATTGCAGCAATACTCTAATAAATTGACTATTAGCGTCATTTTTATTAGAATATTGAAACACATTGTTCCAATTTATAATTGTATTTTAATGAAGTTTAGTTCGAAATATTTCATATAATAAATTTTGAAGCATCGAAAGCTTAACAGTTTGAATCTTAAAAACCAGGGAAATAACTCAAAACTATTTCTGGCACTTATCCAATTAAATATGTTTTTGCAATAACAAATCCGGTGCTTGATTCGTTTGGACAGAGTAATAATAATTTGGTTATAGAAAATCGCTAGACACCCTGAACGAGAAGTGTTAAAAATTTTCATATTTTATCCACTTAAAAAAACTAAATAGTTAGTTTAGGATGTTACTAATGGTTTAACCAATGGAATGTTTGCGTACACCGTTTTTCTAATCAAGTAAGGCACGAATCCTGTGTGAATGTTATTTTGTTTATTTGTGACTTACTTGAAAATTTCAAATAAGTTTCTCTATTTGTGAATAGCTTGATTTATTCAAATAATATTGGTCTTTCTTATTAATATTCTTTTAATTGAAGGACTGAACAACGTTAGAAATAATAAATTATGAAGAAGAATATGTTTTCATAATTTGTTAAACGGTGTACGATTTCAGGGAAGGAGCTGGTATGTGTGAGCCCTAACGTGGCCCCCAAGCTCAGGTGCAGGATACGTCTCGGGTCGTATCCCTAGTTTAGGTTTTTCGCACCGGGGTGGTGTATATGAGAACCGTGGAGTGAGTCTGTTGGTGTGAATGCTTTTTTTGCGTTTTTAGATATAGCTAGGCAGGCAGGTAGTTTATTTCTGGTGTGAATATTTAATTTTAAGTAGGTAGAACTAGGGTGAAATATTGTTGGTATTAGCACAATGTTTCACTCTGGATTAAATTGATATTATTTCTCATTAAATTTCATAAGCAGGACGATTGGTCTTTCTTATGAAATTATTATTTTGAGAATAATATCGATTAGTGTATCAATATGTATTTGATGCACGTCGTTGGACATCAAACTGTTTGAGATAATGAATAAGTTCAGCAAATCTCGAACAAAAAACCCCGCAAATAAAAAGGGGAGTTGGTTTAAATGTGCGCCCATCTTCTGATGCACGGACATTTAATAATTTATATTTGCCACGTTAGTCACTATGATATTTGCTTTTTTATGGTTTACTAGGATTTCGTATTGACTTGAAATTTTGTGTTTTTGTGTGCTTTTCTATTATTTTCAGGACTTAAAATAACTTGCTTTTGCAAACAAAAATTATTGGGTGGGATAAATATTATACTTTAAAAATGAATCTTTGCGATTCTTATTGTCTAATTAGACAAAACTTATCATTTTTTTTCTGATACAAACGTTATTCCCTGATTTGAATTAACCCATTTTTTTAACTGTGTTTTGTTACAAGTACAAAATATGGTTTCGGGTAACTTTTTTATTTCGATACTTAATTGTTTCGTTATTTTATTAATATTTTTCAAATTTTTCGTGTGTTTGTGTAGTGTAAAGTTTTAATGCCTGATATTTCAATAACAGATAAGTACACCATTTTCAACTGAATTTGGTGATTTTAATAGTATTTAATGATATTCATTGGTTTAATATTTTATTTTATAATTTAGGTTGTAAAATTAATTAAACTCTCTTTTTTTCTCCTTAGTAGATAATTCTGTTTATTTTTACAGGTGGCGTATAGAAACCTGACCAGGACCCTATTAGAACCCGATAAAAATTTGTGTAATTGTTGCTGAAAACCTGATTGGCTTTGAATGACTCAAAGTTGATAAGAAATAGAAAAGTTGACCTTAATCGAGGAACTTCATTCCAAATACCGATGACAATTGAAATTAAGGTACAATATAACGAAAATTTATTGATTAAATGTTATTTCTCCTGGCGTGAATATGTATTGTGTCACGATGAAAAAGGGGTAATTCAGTAGTGGGAAACCTTATTGGAAAAGGGTAGATAAGGAGAACTAAGGTGCGCGGGGGTGGTATAGTGTTAGTGTTGAGCGGAAATTAAATATGCCTTGGTCGATAAGTCAGAGCACCATATCAACACCGGGAGATGAGCTATTGTGCTATTTTCGAGGGAGATCCGCGTGCGCCACTCGATGGCTTTTCAGAGCTGTTTATTCGCTGACAAAGTTTTTATTCCCTTTTCTCGCCAGTGAAAATGCCGAGCTTGGGTTCAGGCAAAATCGCGTTCAATTTCAGATAAGGCTTCCTTATTCAGATAAGGAAATAATTTCCAATGTCGTTTTCACATCCATTGTGCCAGCACGCTTCACGATATTTATTCGTGAGATTCTATGAATACTGGATCTACTATAATTTTGTACAAGTTGCTTCAGGAAAATAGGATCCAAGGAGAACACTATAAAAGCTGACATCACTCATTCCTTCTACATTCTCATTGGGTTTTAGATTTGTAAGAAATTTGATCCACCCGGTTTTCTTTTGAACCCAAAAAAATATGTTTTAAGAACAAAGGAGAGTTTTCGATAAATCTTTTCTGGTGTGAATCCTCATGAATAAAAAATGGAAGCAATAATGAAGTAACCGACCCTTATTATAGGGAATGAAGACATGAAACTATGGCAATTTTTCCCAACGACTAAACCCATAGTTGCAGATCCTGTACTCGATACGTCATCCTTAATCACAGGCATAAGTCTCGAATGATTCCCCTTGGCTTATGTCTCGGTAAAAATTCCCCTGGTACACCACACATAATAGACAAACAGTATATAATATATATATAACGTATGGGGTATATCGATACGTTTAACTTTTCCTCCCTAATGTGTGTATAGGGTGCATAAGTTGATGGAGAATATTTTGTCCTGTCGGCTGAGTCAACCTTCCAATCCAAAAGTAGACAATACCTTCCCTATCTTCTCACCCATAAAAGAACTTGACCACATTTCATTGGGTGTCTGAGATTCAATTTAGCGTTTAACATTTATTTATCTCATAGTCTTCCCTTTTAGCTTCCTTATGTACTCATAAAACTTGACTTTTATTATTTGCTATATTTACAATTAAAACGCAATTGAATTTGTCCTTTCGGAAATAAATAGAAAACATAAAAAGATAGAAATAATTATGTATATTTTTTAATTGATAAATTGAAGTATTTTCCAGAATGATGTCATAATCGCTGAAGTTTTAATGAAACTTCTATAGCAGTTAGCAGAGCACAGTCGATGAGAGACAATTCACGTCATGTAGATATCTGCATACCGTTCGATAACTGTTCCTTCATTATTATGCAGGGTAACAGAATTGCAACTTTGTTTATAGCAGATGCATTCCGGAGTATATTAGATACTCATACTCGGCTATTGTGTCATGATTTCTGAAATAACTCGTACCCATTTGTTTCCATTTTCTGAGGCAGCGAGAAATCCTCCCTCACCAGCGAACAAGTTCGTAATTAATTTTTGCGAATTACTCGGCACTCGACGTGCTGTCGCCGGTTACGTAAAACGATATCTTTTCTCGCTCTCATTATGACTCCGTTCCTAGCGATGGGTATAAAATCCACCCCTTTTTTCTCCAACGTAATAATAAAAAATAACGATAAAAATAATATATCATAAAGAAGTGAGATAGGGAAACATTAAAAATTACTTAAAAACATTTTCTCATAAATCTTCTCATCGATAAAACAAAAATCACACATATTCATCAATAGATCTTCATTTTCCAAATTAAAACACATGAATTTTCAAAATTCCGACAAATTTTACAATATTTCAATCCTCATTTACAATGTTTTTTCTATTCCACTTCTTTACAATTTCTGAATGAGAAACAAATGACTCTAGAGAGGTTTGTAGCAATTGCTAGGAGGGGCATTCTGCACAACTCAATTTCTCGTTTCATTCTCCAGCACGGGTGCTATCTCGTTCGCCTGCCTGAGTTCCCTCGACGGCTGCGTATAATACGCCACCTATATACCAGTTATAATAATGCGAGGGGTTGGTGCCGTCGCTCGCGGGGCGGTGGTACCGCTGGTATTGGTTGATATTTCCAACAGTTATGTAATTTCCTGGGTATTGTTGCCGAGCGCTACTCCTATCATCCGCAGACGTGCTCAGGATCCAACAACCACTCTCTACGGGTATGCTATACACCCCCTCCTCCTACTCCACCCTATCATCCCTTCCACCCACATCATCCCTTCGTACTGCGACCCTCTTTCCGAAACTTTCCTCAACAACGAGAAATGTCACACGTATCAGGGACGATACGTTCTCGATATACTCCAGTTGCTTGTAATTTGCCCCACTACTACACCTACATCTTTATTCCCAACATAGAATGTTATTCGTGTCCTTTCCAAAAATTTATTGACAAAGCTCTGCAGACTTACAATTGTAAATACGAACCAACTACCGAGATAGATAGAAGTTATTTATCATTTGCAAAAAGTAAGCTGGAAAATTAGCGATTCTCTTTATACCCACATTTTACTCCCCCTCTATCCCCCTCTATCCCCTTTACTACTTCCCTCACATTCCCTATCATTATCTCCTCAAAGACTTACGTAATCACTATCATGATTCACTCTTATCTTATCGACCCCCTCCCACAAACCCACATTTCACACCCTCTCTCATCATTCCTAATCCACCCCCTCTTCTCTCGCAATATCCTCATCCAATTTCATCCCTTCAAACTTTCCTTCCCTTCCCTTTTTTGACGTACTTCTCGATTTCTACCCCCTATATTCTTCTACTCCTATTTCTACCCCTCATACACTCCTATTTCTCACCCCCTCTCATTATCTTCACAAATCTTTACGTAACTAATGGATGTTCCCTCACCCTATCATGTTTCATCCTCATCTCAACACCCCCTCCCACAACCCCATTCAACAACCCCCTTTATCATCATTCCAACCCTAACTCCCTCTTCATTCGTCCTATTCTCATCAATCCACCCTTTCCTGTTTTATTTCCATCCACATCCTAACACCCCCTCTCACATATCCACATTCAACACCCCCTTTTATCATCCCTATATTTTTAATATCCATCGACATTTTCCATCCTTCCACCTGGCCCCCTCTTGTTCAAATTCAACAGCTTCATGAGAGTTGAATGAGGAAAACTAATTAGAATGAGGAAGGGGTAAAATGGTGACTATGAACTCAGGGGGTTGTAATCCCCTATAAGCGGGAAATCCTAGATGTTAGAAGGGCAAAGTATTTTCACAGAGGGGGTTACAAAGTAGAGGGAGGAGGAGAAAGAAGATTAGGATAGGGGTGAGTTAAAAGGGGTCCAAGTAGTCAAAGGGCATTCGGACAAAGGATGAGTAAAAGGGTAAATGGAAAAGGGCCCCATAGGCCCAAATTTTACAATTTCCTTATCGGAACCTCCTCCTCCCTGGCAATATTATAATTATAATCAACTGTCATCCCTGCACTCTTATTCCGGTATACATCTCAATTTCTACCCCCTATTTACCCCCCCCCCTCATTATCTCTGCAATCTTACGTAATTAATGGAGGCCTCCTCACCCTATCCTGACCCACTTTAATCCAACATTCCCTCCCTCCAAAGTACCTTAATTCTAATCCTTTTTCCATCCGACCCCCTCTTGCTCTCATGCAGCAGCTTAATGAGAATTGAATGAGAAAAAAGTTAGAATCAGGATCTCTAGCGAAAGCTTCGGATTTAAATTCATTCCGAATCAATCAAAAATTTCCCGAAACATTCCGGAATTTGTATCCGAACCAAACAGTTTCATTCAGATAAATCCGAAGGAAGTTTTCAATCCGAATGAATGAATCAGAATCTAACCGAAGTTTTCGGAATTATTTAGATTGATTCGGATAGACCGGATTAATTCGGATTGTAAACTTCCTTCGGATCCATTAGACCATTATTAATAATTTTTATAAAGTAAAACGTGTTTTCGAAAAAAAAAATTCTTTAAACAAATGGAATTTGTTTAAAGAATTAAAAATGAATTAACCAATGTTGATAAATATTACACTAGAGTAGTATATATAATATTTATTTTTAAAAAACGAGAATAAAGCGCTCAGAAATTCGGTTTTATATGAAAAATTGTCATTTTTGGTTTTGAGGGTAGTTTTCAAGGCACCATGGGGGTGAATGAGGGGTGCCAAACCCACATATGAAATACATGAAATTCTTTGTTCGATAGTTTTCAACAAGCCTCTGTAATCTCCCGTAACATTTTCCTCAACCCTGAAAGATTATTCCAAAAAATCAAAAAGTGATTTTTCCCCAAAACCGGCACGTGTTAAAGTCAAAATTAAGAAAAAGAAATATTTTTAAAATTTAAATTTAAAAGAAAGACATTTCTTTTTTCGAATGTTGTAATGATAGTGGTGATTATTACGTACGGTGCCATTGACTTGTTCACAACAGCACACGGTATTCCCCAGAGGTCACCCATTCAAGTAAAAACCGTTCCGAGCACTGCTTAACTTCAGTGATCGAACGAGAACTGGTGCTTTCAGCGTGGTATAGCTGTTGTATAATTATATTATATAATTCTTTATCACCATATGGATTTAAAAATGTTTAAATATCAGTTATTAATACAAAAAAAACGAAAAAATTCATAGCACAACCACAAATTTACAAAATAAAACAAAATTGCCGAAAGTATAAAATAACCAATTAGAAATTTACCGAATCATAAAATAAATAAATTGTTAAATTCCCATAAATTCCTAAAACTTAAATTTGCCCTAAAAATAATAATGTAATAATTAACCAATAACTATAGATGGTTCCTTTTATATATAGTTTTATAAATAGTTAATAAATTAATCATTAATTTACTATGTTTGGTAGTTGGAAATTTCGAGAATTGAGATATTTGGTATATAATAATTCGTTTATTTTATATTTCGGCGATTGTATAATTCGATTGTGAAAATTCTAAGAGGTATATTGGAAGCAATTTTTTGGACCGAGATTTCAATATTACATTAATAATAATACAATGCTTTTAATATTTCTTGAAAGATATGAATATATTGTAAGAATATTATGCAGAAAATAAGTATAAGTATTAGAAATCCTATTTGAAGAATAGAAAAAAACGTAGAAGTCATTTAAAGACTTTCGAGACATTGACAATGCGTTTCGCATATTTCTGAAAACACGTACAGTGCTCCGTCTATTATCGCCACTTTGCATTGGTATATCACATCATTCTGACAACTTTACATTGTGAACCATTCAACATGCCATGCATTGTTAATTAAACTACGCGTCGCTGTACCATTGCCATATTCACAGAAGCCAGTTTCATGATAAGTGGATGTTCGCTTATATTCGAATACAATTATTTCTCTCGCAAATATTGTGGCACATGCACTGCAATGCATGAAATCACACTTTCCGGTGCTCTAAATGAGAAAATTTCAAATAGAAATCATTTTCGCGCGAGTACTTGTTAACTTGATTAATTATTGAGTATATGAATATTCGAAAAGAGAAACTTATCATTGATACGCGTACAAGTTTTGTCTGAGCACGATTAATTATTTAAAAAAATAGATCAATTCCATATATCGTAAAATTCATGGATTCATTGTAAAAATGAATACAGAATAAGTATTTCATAAAAAAGCACTGCTGATGATATATTACATTGAGAAATGTGATAACCGATAATAGAAACCCTTTATTACTGTGTATTAATTATAATTATAATGTAAAGTAAATTAAACTCTTGAAATTGATTTCAAGAAAAGTATGCAAAAGGTGGCACAAGAAATGACTTTGAATGCTAATGGTTGCTTACTTTGAAAGTTACAAATTAATTCCATTTCACTAATAGCGTCGATAAGCTTCCTACGAGTTCTCGTAGCTACAATTGTAAAATTTTTGATTAGCCTATATATAGTTATAAACTATCCTCGCAATAAATAAAACGGGTGCAGCACAGTAAATGTGATTCAGTAAATTTCACAACTATATCATCGCAGTCTATAAACTGGAGATATTATACGCGTAGAAGTGATATCGAATATTATTATTCTTATAATTAATCCAGACCGAGTTTTACGAGCTGGGAACGATTTCCCTCGAAGGAGAAGCGAATTCAAATTAATTCAACCGTGCTGGCAGGATCTTCCTACGCGGCTTTGGATGCGCCATTCACGGGATTTCATTGCCCGCATCTCTTGTGGGCCCATTTCAGCCAAGCGCGTTAATTGGCTGGACCAATTAATTCCAACAAGTTTGCTCGATGTGATTAGCTCACGGTCGTATACTACACCAGTGTAGAAGTGTAGTGTATAGCAAAGAGGAGTGTCGTCGATGGCCCCGGAAAACCAGGAACCTGTTTCCTTCAATGTACTTACATATTCATTATTTCTTCCTTTTATTACGAAAAAGGTTTCGCTAAATCCGTTAGTTAATTGAATTAAAAGGGGCCGAGCTATACGCCGAGAAGAATCAAGGTGCCTCTCATCCTAACAGGAAATTAGCTTCAGTTTTATATATAGAGAAGAAGAGACGATGTTAATGAGACTGTTCTATAACGTGTTTTTGTTAACTTTTCTGATCTCTGTCCAATCTCGAAGATGTTAAAATGAGTTATACGTTAATTAAATTAGCCCCGATCTGATTTTATTTCTTCCTCGTCGGGAATACTTTTTCTTCATCAAATTTTCAAACGCAAACTCAACTTTCTCGTGAATAGGAGTGCACATTTTTCTTCTCTCTAATTTAATATGTTATATATAAAAACCTCTTGGTTTTTGTCTGAGTAATATTGAATTGTACTACTGACCTTAAAATCCTATTTTAATTAAAAAATTGATGTTACATATATCATTGTTTTGGTGAAAATCTGATTGGTTTGGAAATTGCGCAAATTTATGTGAATGTATCGAATTTGAAAAATATATTCAGATTATTTTCATTGTTAAAATGATTGCTGTCAAAAGGGTTATATAAAGAATAATTTTATGGGACATTAAGAAATTTTAAAGACTTTTAAAGGATTTCACGAAATTAAATTAAATTAAAATTAATTGCTAGTTGGTTTAAAAGTCCTTGAATTTTACTTTGAAGAATTAATAAGGAGATTTCTTGGCAATGGTAATTATGTCTCGATTATGATTTATAATTCTGTAAGTGTAATGGAGAAAGTACATTTGGAATTGGAGGTGGGTTTGAGGAAAAGGTGATATGTCCATTTATAATAACAGCCGTTGCCGCACCCGCGAGATAATGCATAAGACACGTTAAGTCTCCCCTGCTCAATTGGTTATGAGCTCACCGAGAGGTGGACGTCTCAATTTTCTACTCGGCTTAATGACCGATCGTTAAAACCTGGCTCCACTTCTTGAACCGGCTCCAGGGCTCGTCCCGTGGAGCCCAACCCACACCTGCATCCTTTTCCAAGCATCGTACTAACGTAATCACTGCTGTCTCTCGTAATGACGTTTATAAACCTCACCGAGCTTCGCTGCTGTAACTACTCAAGTGCTCACCAATGGCACCCAGGTCTCTCACTCAAAATACCTGTATTCTTGATGTCTTAATTACACTTTCTGCAATTATGTTGCACTGTCATCTAATCATTACCTTTTCACATTTTAAATTACTTTTATTACACACCTAGTCACGTTGAAAGGACTTTTATATATATACAGGCACCTGCAAAAAAAAAGAAAATTTAGAAATCATTTTTAAAACATCTGAACAAACAAAAAAGATTAATAATCATGTTACTGTTTTTTATCCCGGGACCCGCGAAACCTCTGTGCGCCCCTGCTTTCCAAAATATGTTTTTAAGGGGTAGTTTCCCGTTTTATTTAATAAAGAGGGAGGGGGGTGGACCGATATATTTTTTGTGCATTTTTTGGAACACTTTTCGATCCTAATTAGGCCCTGAGCACCGATGAAAAATGATTATAAGTTTCAAACATTTTGTTAATGTCTTGTAGTAGTATATAATTAATAATAAACTACAGTCATCAGAATTATCTCTTCTAAAAGTACAATTAATTAATATGAGGAATTAAACTCGACTGCTAGACTCTTGAAATATTTTTAAAATGAGCTTTGATAAATAAAAAGTTGATTCTGAAAAGCAATTTCAGTTTACAATGCTTTTATCATAGAAATGAATAAACATTTTTCATTTTTTATCCCAAATTTTAAACACCCAATCTTAATCTGCAAATTAATATTTTCACCACCCGTTACGCTCTCTGTTACGAGTTCCCTGCAATAGCACATAACTTGAGTCTCTCGGTCGATAAATATTATAAAAATCCGAATATTATCTAATAATAAAAAATTACTGTAATTTTAAGTGTTTATCTGTAATTATACGATTAAATTTTGTATTAAAATTTAAAAACAACTACATTTATAAAAACCGGACTATTTTTTAAAAATAATTTTTATTTTTCATTCAATCACTATAGAAACTATTTTATATAATGGTAGAAAATAATACATATAAAATCCTGATTATGTACTTCTATTTTCAACTGAAATTATTCAGTATCCTACAATATTTTATTCTTTTATAAAACTTAACGGTGTAATTCAAAACCGTCTTTTTCTTGAATCTTTTTCATTTTTTCTTCTTCTGATTAAAAATACTTTTTTAAGTATTTGTTGCCACATTTTTGAGTTCCACATTTCTTTCGTAAAGATTTCCTGATTTCAAAATGAAATGATACTGCTCGAAAGTAGAAGTCTGCACAATTGCAGGAGCACTTTGAGTGTATTTAGTATCTGATCCCACGAAAAGTTTATCATTAGACATAGAAAGAGTTTCAATTTCCATCTCCATAAATTTATTACTATTTTTCGCACGAAGTTTCGATAACAACTTAGCATCACCCGATTGGTCGACGGCTCGACAAGCTTCCATATTCGAAGACTTACGCGTCTCGATTTTGTCCCTAGACGGCCTGAAACAGACGTAATCTCTACAAGAAATCATTGTTTCCTAGAACGGATTCTTTAATTTTCTTTAAATTACGCTTTCCTCCTTATTTTAATTGCACATGTGGTACTTAAATATTCATTAAACCACTTGCATTAGAAAATTATTTTAACATGTGCTACTTCAGAAAAAAGTCAGAAAAATTTAAATTCTAGTTAAAACAAATTCTATATATAGAATATATTAGAGAAAAACTAAAAGAATCTCTATAATCTTTTAAAAAATATAATTAAGTCCTATATATGATTTAAATATAAGAGTTTCTTACGAATTGATAACAATCCCAGAATCTTGTTGACGACGTGACCTGCGATTACGTACAATCAATTTTTCTATCATTCTGTCATCAATATTTATAATCTTCGATTTCTGTGATTCGTTTCTGAATTTCTCAACAATTTGGATTAAATTTTGAATTTGGAATTTCAGAGTTGCATTCTCGTACACTAGGCGACAATTTCTCTTCACGATCTAGATAAAAAAATTAATATAAATAAAAATATGTCAGTATTCGTGTTATATTTTTTATCAAGGAAACATTAAATTTATTTCTTTATAAATATATTTTTTTATTACCTGAAGATATTTTGCTTTACTCATAGGCAAAGGTTCTTGAAATTTTTTCGATACAATTATATTCAGTTCCTCTCTCGCCTCGTCTAATTTTTCCATCATTTCAGCCATCACTTGTAAATGCTCCTTAGTTAATTGATCTAATTTTTCACGAATAGAATCTCTGGCGAGTTTCATTTTCAAAAACTTAACGCATAAATTATAAATAGTTTGACTTTTTTCAATTAGTTCCTCCTTTAATTTTTTCTTCTCTTCTTCCAAAGCCGCTTTTATTCTTTCAAATTCAAGACGGTGAAACTTGGATGAACTTCCAAGACATTTTTCCTTGTGATTTTGCATTTCCTCGTAAAAGTGGTCCTTCTCCTTTTGATAAAAGAATCTCTCGTCATCCAGCTGTTCTAGAGGAAAATATTCTCGATTAGCATCACAGAATTTGCATTATTCACAAAGTAGAATATTCCATTATATTTTTTAGATATTTTATAGTTTATAGCCTTGATTTTGTTATATTTCTAGGTCAATAATAATAAATGTAAGACATTTTTTGGTATCGCATTTAATTGAAAATTGCAGATTTCTTTATTATTACTTTTATGAGCGCCTGCTATTAGGCAATCCCGAATGCAAAACTGTATGCAAGCATATCAACGAACGAGGGGTCATTTCTATTTAATCATTTTAAGTTTTTTTAATTCTATCTAATTATCTTAAGCTCCAAAATTACGTTTTATATTCCTGTTGCTCCTATGCAGTTTTTTCAGCTCTTGCGATAATCTTTCGTTATCACGACGCATATTTTCCATTTGAGAATCTTTTACTAAAATAGTATTTTCCAATTCTAAAACGGTTTGTTTTAGCTCTGCCAGCTTGAAAAATAAAATTTATTTCAATATTTTTGACGTTTAAAACAATGATTATTTTTTAAAAACTTTATATAGTTACTTTGCGCTTAAACATATTGATTAACTTCTTTTATTGCAACTGATTATCCTAAAAAAATACATAAATAAATATAGTCACATACAATTAAAAATTGCTTAAAGATGCAATTATACCTGCTGCTTTGAAGTTGACAAATCCTCGGATGATTGACATTGTGATGAAACATAAATTGTACTGCCAGTATTTTCAATTAAATCAGAATTGAATTTGAAATCTTGCATATCATCAGAATCGGAACTGTTTTCAAAAGAGTTTGGCGACTTTGAAAATTTTCTAAAGTATTTTTCGTATAAAAATTAAAAATTATATTTCAAAAGAATAATTATAAGTAAATTTGAACTTTCAAATTGAAAGTCGTATTACAATAGCTTACTTACCTTGATTTAGAACCAAAATTTAAATATATAAATGATTCCCAAATTTTAACTTAATCAAGTAAACAGTTTATGAAATATTTAAGATATTACTTTCTCGTTTTGAATTTTCATTTTGTAAATAAAAAGCCTTTCGTAAAGGTCTTCAATGTTTTATAAGTAATATTTTTAACTAGTTCACAAAATGCAACAATTTTCTTTTTCTTGTCACAAAGACTAAACACATTTTTTTTAATCGGCAGACAAAACTATGTGAGGTTAATAAAGACAAAGAAATTTCGAAACTGTCAAAAAATTCAAATTAAAATTGTTTTAAACCTTCAACAGATTTAAAAACTCTGCTATTAAAATTAGTAAAAATGACTTGCAATTAATTAATTAAATAAATATCTGAGATCCCTGTTATGTTAAAAAAAATGTTTGATTTGTTTCTTCTTTTTATAGATATATAATAAATTTTATAGATATATAATATATAAGATAGATATATAAATATATAATAAATTCATCAATTCCGACTACTATTGAAATTATCATTAAATTTGTTATGTTATCCTCGACGAGAAGTTCCCTCAAGTTGAAAAGCAACGCGAATTAAAATTTATGTGAAATTTATTGTATCGTATATGTACAAAATTGGTGTACAGACTACAATCAATCACATCGGCACGCTTTAAATAATTAAATTCGAAATGTATTAGAAAAATGAGACAGAAGTCACACTATAAAATAAGCTGAAATTCCTTTTGTTAAATATTGTTCATCGAAATGGAATGAATATCGAGTTAAACGAACACAACGATTTCCTTTTCTCGCTTGCATTAAATCTACGAGGATTTTTGGTAAGACCAGTATAAGATACACTACTTGTTATGCCCTGTCTCTCATTCACTGCAGTATTACATTAAAAAAAAAAAACTATATTGATTCAAATGGAAGTTCTCACACAGAATATTTATCTCGTATCATCACCAGTGACATAAAGTAATACTTCTCTTATTATGTGGCTAGATAATATCATTTTATATTTTCGTTTCAATGGAAGTATCGGCATGAAGACTATACTGGAGAAAATTGAATGTAATAACATTTATCTAAGTTATAAAAATATACGTGTGTAGTTGAATATACATTCCGCGATTATTGCGGAAAAAATCAAATAAGACAATTAAAACTCTTATGAGTAATAAAGGACTTGTGGGGAGACGACAATAGAATATCAAAAATTGAAAAGAAAAAAAAAAAAAACAACCGTGTCTGGTTCGATTATTTCAAGTCGACAGTATTACTGTATTAAATACTGAAAGAGTACAGAAACTTTGTCCAAACTTAGTTTAATCATGCTTAAGTACATCACACGTATATGTTTGTGGTTCAATCATAAAATGCCGATTTCACAATGTTTGAATGTCTGTATTAACAGCCGCCACTGTTGCTTGATGAAACTTCGCTTTTACAATAATCATACACTCCAGATCAGACTTGAAAATCTTTTTATATGAATTATTCAAAATAGTTCAAGAATTGATTTTAGAATTCCGTATTTTGTCGAAATATTTACCAAAGTTGATTTTAAAAATGTCACGTAATTTCTGTCTGGAACAGTGATGAAATGATACTATATTCGCTGAAACGCAGATGATAGTGTTTATGAGCTTATTGTAAAAAGTCTAACCTATAAGTGTTGTTTCGTGTAGTCTTAAGGTTCAAGTTTATTTTTTCTTGTTCTTGCTAGCCTGACTTTTGTTTTTAGCCGCAGATGACATTTTGGCGTTCTTCTTCTTAGGTTCATCGTCTTCATCATCTTCCTCTGGGTCCTATAGCGCAAATAAAAAGTGATAATAGTTCAATTTGCGAAAAATTTGTTTAAAACATTTTCTCCAAAATAAATCAATACAAGAATAAACTTCAATTTGGGCTTGTAAACTTGAAAGTTCGACTATCAGTTCTCGATTCTTGTCGGATGCTAAAGGCACGTCACCAAGACGAAGAGGGTGAAAAAGTGAAGTATGAAGATTGTATGAATGAATGAAATCGTGCAGTTTTAGAATATGATGATTTATTGTACAAAAAAGATTGGAGGTAACAAATTTAAATTAAAACGTAGGATTGACGGGAGGTACATCTAGGATCTTCTATGACGATCAGATTTGCTTCTTTGTTGTTTTAATGCGACGGTTAATAATATTAATAATTAATAGACGAGTCAATGTAAAACTAATCCATGTACGCAAGTAAAATTAATAATACGGAATGGACTTCCTAACACATCACTTATCTACTGCTTCGTCCGTCTTTGGGCGTTTGGTGCCATTTTTTTTAGCATCTGTGGATGGCTTTCTTTTCTTTTGTGGTGCCTGAAATTTTTATTTCTGATTTATATACTCGACGTTAACACTCACATATATTCTGATCAAAATACTTCAAATTTCAAGATACATAAGAAAGCAATGAGAATCTACAATTTAATAGCCATTTTTTTTCTCAGACAAAGCAATTTCATGGAAACCTGATTTCCCTTCCGTGCACATCAGCAAAGTATTTTAAATTTGGAAAATATTCACTTAAAATTTACCTAACTATACAATAGGTAGAATTTACTAAGTTTTGAAATACATAAAGTTGGTAATTACGCAGTAACTTGAAAATCGTTTTAATTGACTTTGGCGCCATTAAAAACACGTATATTAATTAATAAATATAATTTTTCCCGAAAATAAATCCTGAAGCATTTCCACGTACAAAATGCAAGGAATGGGAAATCAATGAGGGAACGAAAAAGAAAATAAAATATTTAAGCAATGTGTATCATCGATTTGGTGACGAGCCACAGTCGAGTCACAAAAATTGTTTTGCGCCACTTTATCGTTAGTCTCCGACAACATAATCATTTTTTGGATAAACAAAATATTTATAAAGCTTGGGTCTTGCCTTTCTAATGCATTTAAACAGGAATACATCATACTCTTTTTATACAAAAATATTTACTAATCTTCAATCAAAGAAGAAAAAGTTGCAGATTTATAGATATCAAAGAATCTATTGTTATTTACAAAACAATTACAATTTACATTCGGAGCAAACAAGAGAAATACACATTTTATAAAAAGACTTGAAATTCTTTCAAATATCAAGCACTGATTCAATCTTTTCTTTATCCAAGAGAAAATAAAAAGCAATTTTCTTTTAGCAGCATCAACAGTTATAATTTAATACGTTACCTTCTCATCATCTTCATCATCAATATTTTCTTCTTCCATCTCATCCTCCATATCTTCCATATCTTCGAATTCTTCAATATGCGAACCTGTAAAAATTTTATTTGTATTAAAATGATATCATTTTAAAGTTTCCGAGAAACAAATTCAAAATTAATCAATTTCGAAAAAGTATGCTTATAGTATTTTAACAGAGAGTATGATAAAAATAATTAAAGATTCTTACCAAGAAGATTGTGTCCGACTATGTGAACAGGTCCACTGCCCTTAACCAATGTGAAAGTAACTGGTGGGTCGGGAAAACTTAAATCAAGAATGATCTGTGAGGTCTTTCCCATTTCGAGTAAAGCTATTGGGATTTTGATAGGTCCTTTGAGTCCTGTGGCCTCGACTTCGAGGACATTCAATTCACCAGGCTTAGCCTCCGGGCCTAAGAGTGCCTAAAAAATACAAAAATCCATTAGTTTATATCAAAATATATTTTTCAATCAAAATTAAACTGGTGTTATGGAAATACTATCATAAGCAAAATCTATTACAAAATTATTGTGCGCTATGCATACTACACAATACGATTAAAAAGATACTAATTATAGCGTTATAAGATAAGATATTCACGAAAACTTAACACATTTCATACATTATTCATAATGTTAAGAAAAATTTGCATCTAAGTAATATTGAAAAAATTTGAAGATGTATCAATTTAAATTCTCAATATTTGAATCCTTCATTTCAAGTATTCATTTTCGGCTTTTATTACACTTGAAAGAATTATTAATTAAAAGTCGTATGTAAAAAAAAGCCAAACGAAGTTCTCAGTTACATTTTCACGAAATTCAGTAGTTGAATATAATATAAAATAACTAGACTTCGCTCCAAAATTTTAAAAATTTAAAACCATGTGCCTCAAGGCGTACCAAAAATTTTGCTTGATGCTGAAAGGAAACTTATTAACATCACAGAAATTTAAGTTGAAACTGCAGTACCTAAATAGCTTAAGATCCCTTCAGAATAATGTTTCCTTTCCTTCATAAAATTCTTTTGTAACCCCCTAAATTTTTTATAAAAGGTCAGTTTAAACCTTATACCCCAGGTAATCCGTTAGGACTCTAGTCCTAAAAACAAGGGTCTATTGAAGAAAGAGCCAAAAGGGAAGTCTGGCGTCCATTACAGTAAAAATGGCGGCAAGTATGAATCACAAACGAACTCTTCACAAATTTTCATTGATTACAGAACTCCCCCTTCTCACACTCAAGCCGATTATTCACTACCCCATAATTTTATGTGATCTTAAATATTACCGCTTCAATTCTCAATTTTATGAATGACTTAAATACTTAAATTAAGTTGATAAAACGAAGCCCCTCTTTCGGAAAAGACTCTCAATTTTCCGACCTAAACCCGAACTATTTCTTGGCGCGCAAATGCTACCCGTGCTTAAACCAAGTAAAAAAATCACACCCAGGACACAGAAATGCGAAGTGGAGAAATTATACCATAATTGATTAGAAACAACTCTCCAGAATTAACAAATGCAAAATTACTTTTGTAATACGCCGAATAGTAGCAAGAAGAAAATAAATGAGACCGTCCAAGATGAAATAATTATAAAATACGAATTACTAGATTCCCTAAATCCCAAAATTTCACGCAATAATTAAAAATGCACCTAGTTTACATACCATTTTGATAATGAGTTTCTGGTCCCCGCCGAAGTGCTGACTGGTGCCATCGGGATCCTCTGCTCTGTGCTCTGGGTCCCATACTTCGGAGGCGTTGGGGCCTTCAAGGGTGATTCCTGTACACACAAATCACAATAGAATTCACGTTAATAAAAGCGAACATTTAAACAATCATCGAGAACTCGTGGCCAAGCGGTAACAATGGGCTCGTCACAATGGCCGAAACTCTGCCGGCGTCTTGCCGGCAAAATTCGACGAAAGTATCAGAGAATCCAGATGCAATAATCCACGGACTCGATGCCCGGTGCACACAACTTTCTTATTTACCGTATAAATATTCCTCAGCCATGATGATCGATTTGATAAAACTGGATTCACTAGATAACGACTAATGGATCGGAGCGTCTCGTCCGCGTTGAAGACAGATGAGGAAGCGAATGGAAGCGAATGGAAGCAAAGTGCCAAGCTCGTAACTCGTAACGTAACCTGCTGCCAGAGACGCCGCGTGCATAACGGTCATTTGGGGAACTAAAAAGTCAAAATTAAACGACGGGGATTGGTTGATTTCACCAGTGATTTCCCTCTCCAAACGCTCCCCTTGTTTAACTTAACCTGAAATTTGCAAAAAATTATTGGCCTTTTTGGTAAATACGTGAAAGTAAGCCTCGTTACTTGAACAGAATTTGAATTATTTTATTTTAAAATTATCAAGACTCTTATTTTTGAATTCTGGAAAGGGTTTCAGTAATTCTTTGGCAGTTAAAAGTGTTAAAAAGCGAACTAGTTTTTCAAGTGGAGCCGCGTGTGCGCACGTGCGCGTCAGGATTCTTGATTGTGTTACCGGCGTTACCATTGGTTGGTAACTGATAAACAAAAAAAATAATTCGCCCCAATTTCTGTACAACATGAGTGATTCGGAAGAATTGTTGCTCAGGGGCGTAAATAGTAGTAAATAGAATGTACATTTTTATCGGTGAAGCAATCTGATTAACGGAACAAAGTGCTCATGTGGCTTTGTTTACAGTAGGGTTGCATTAGTTGCATTGGTTGCATTGATAAAGTGACAGGAAACTGAGAAAAGTGAATGACAGTAGCTGTGTAGAGCTGTCATTGGTTGAATCAGCTGTTCCAGAATGTTGCTCCAATAATTATTTGTGTACAACCTAATTTTAAAGACAGGTATGTTCAAGGATGTCTAAATTATTATAAAAATGATATATTTTTCTCTTGAATTTACGTGCATTCCTTTTATTAAACTATAATTCTTATAGCGGCAAGTTTTAAACGTTTTAATTTAACAATTTGGTGACTACGTGTGGGAGTATTATTATTAGTGATCTACATTTCATCACTTGTGTCTAGTCGATTTTTCATTGATGAAAATCTAGATTGGATTTCAAGGTTTTCATTATTAGTCATAAATCTTAAAAATTTAAGTTTCTGGATCCAGGATGGCGGAGGATATTCGAGTCAAGGAGCAGTGGCAACTCCTTCAAAACCTTAGATCTACTGTAGAAGGACTTTTAAATAATGGATTATCAAACGTGTGGAATGTTTATGGAGGTCTTAATAGATTACATAATGTAATTGAACAAATATTCAAACATGGATGTAGAATTTTTGACCCCACTGTAAGTATTATGAATACAATATATTATTTTCTTAAAAATAAAGTTGGACATTCGTTATTTTATCTTCAGGGCATGTTATAATTTTATCTTGTATTACGTGGCCTATTGTATGATCTAATGTTTAATTTACGCATCTGGTCTGTTAATGCATTTTGTCGAGATTAGGCAATGTAGATTATTGATAATCGTCTTATGTACTTATTTACTTTGCATAATAAGATTATAAAATTCTAAATAATTCTGTGTCACATTTTGAATGACTGATATTTTGAAACTTAGTCCTGTAACATTTTGCAGTTGGTCAGTCTGAATTAGATTTTGATATAGTGATCTTTAAATTTAAAAATTTCAGGGAGAACCAGATTGCTGGATTTTTATCCAAGGTTTGAATTGGCTTCAACCATCTTTAGCTACCTCGCCAGTTATTCGAGAGTGCGATGATTACTTCGCAAATTTACCGCCTAGAATAGCTTCTCACAAAGATATGTTGTGGCTCTATACAAGGTATACTAATTAATAACTTACTTATTTAAATTATAATACTTTGCTGTGATATAAGCAAACGTACATTTTTACTTTTATTATATGAAAAGAATGTGAAACACAATTTGAAGATTTAGAAAATTAAGTGATTCTAAATTCTAGTTTGGAGAACCATACGCTCTCTCAAAAGTTGTCCTGGCTTTTGTCAGATAAGGAACACTTGCTTTCTTGCTTGGAACCATGGGCGTTCTTATGTCAAGAAACATTAGCAGAAGCAACACTCATATGTTTAAAAGCAGTCGAAAAAAATCAGCCTGCTCTTCTGACTGACATTGATCCTTGTTTGGTAATATTTTCAATTTTATTCTCAAAAACTAAATTATATAAATGACATAAATGTCAGTACACAGAACATAATGATAATTATATTTCAGTTCCTACCTAACTGGAATTGTAGTAAAAATAGTCCAAAGAAGTTTCATCGACGTTCCTCGTCTTATCCGGTAAACCTAAGAGGTGCTCAGCAAGAAATCGAATTTAAAAAATCAGAGGTTGCTTGCCAAAAATGTAGCTCTGCTCTCTCGTCATCTATATTTCATGATTCTGCTTACTCGAAGAAAGTTTTTTCTGCAGAAAAGAAGAAGCCTACGAATGAAGAAATTGAAAAAAGCTTGAGAAGTCGCACTCTTTTAAGAACGTGGAGCAGCTTTCCACAATTGAACAAAAAATATGGATGTTTGGCGGGAAGAAGTACTTCGACTGAAAATGTGGCTTTTAAAAAAACAGAGAAAAGAATTTCAGCTGATTCAAGAAAGCTCGAGCTATCCTCTATTATCAAAGTAGATTACTCTGAAATCAAAGATGCTATTCTTTCTCCAGAAGGGAAGTCACCGAAGCTTAAAAGTTTTTCTCGGAAAGGGCGAAGTAAGAAAAAAGTTGCTCGAAACTATTACGTACCAAAGAAGTATAACAGTGGAAGTTCGGATACTTTGAATTACGAAGATTCTATGAAAACGGTTCTGAATGAGCGACTCGCTTTTAGAGGACAGTCGAGTTTAGAGTCTTCTGCTACAGATTCCGTGGAAATAGAAATGCCAACTGCTACAAAAAGGAGATCCTCGTTTCTGGCTGGTTCTGCTCCGGAGTTCTCGGCTCCTTGGAGTTTGGAAATTGAAGGTCAAAAAGATATTAGAACACCGAAGAAAAGTTTTATGGAAGATGGAGGAAGTAGCGTTCAACCAATGGCTACTGGATATTTTCCTCGACCTTTGGAAGGACAAAGCATTATGAGCTTTCTGTCTTCTGCTCAGTTTTCAAGGGCAAATGCCGAATTGGATAGGGAAAATGCTCATTTCAGTATTTCTGAGGCTATGATTGCTGCTATCGAACAGGTAATTTAAAAACTTCGGCGAAATATTGCAGAAATGTTCAAGCATTAAAATTTGAAAGCATCTTAATGGTGAATCCCACCACTTTTTTATAGGTGAAATGCAACAGACAACTGAATTTGTTTGAAGAAACAATGGAGGAAAGCGACGAGGAGATAAATAATTTAAAGCAAAGAATTCGATTTAGACGTCGCCAAAGACAGGAAGAAAGAAGAAAAAGTGGCACAATTGTGCGAGACCTTTTAAGTGATGGAAAGACTGATAGTAAGAATTTTTTATTTAATTTGTATTGTTGAAATACTGGGAACTAATATAGTTTTAAATAATAAGCTATACATAAATTTGTATATTTTTTCAGCAACCACGACAGATCAAAGTGTAAGCTCTCTATCTTCTTCTCCTGAATCTCCATCAAACAGTATTTCTACGGATGTAGATGATTCAGAAATTGATAACATACGTAATATTCCGCATCTTGGATATTCTGGTAGGTTGAATAATAGAGAAAAATCCCTAAAGCGTTTAATTGATAAATATTAAAAATTTATTTATAATTCGAATTTTAATTTTAGGAACTTCACAATCAGAATCAACACTTTCTTTGGATGAGGATAATTTGTTCAGCTCGTCTCCAAGAAAAGGATCGGAGTCAAATTTGACTGACAGTACAATTTCAGCGGAAGGAGTGGCCCTCTCTCTTATTAGTAGGTTTAGTGAAAAGCATTTACCTAGAGCGAGTGAATTAAAGTGGCTTGTATCAGAACAAGATGCACCTCAACAGTTGTTGCCTTTGCCAAAAAATTGGTCTATGACATTGGATGAAATGGAAGTGAGTCAAGTAATAGACTCATGTCAATCAATTCCACTTCGAGGAACTGTAGAATGGGCACCACCTAGACCACAAATTATTTTTACACCTCATGTCCCGCCAGTGTAAATAACTTTTTCATTTATATTGATTTTTCACCTCAATCCATGAAATTGATCTCAAATCTAAATAATATTTTTATTCGTACAGGAGAAAAATTTTAATAGCAAAACAGAACTACAGATGTGCTGGTTGTGGAATGAAAGTTGCAGTGGAATACGCGAATAGATTCCGCTACTGTGAATATTTAGGAAGATATTTTTGTACTGGTTGCCACACTAATCAAGTGGCTTTGATACCTGGAAAAATCCTTTTTAAATGGGACTTTAACAGGTATCCAGTCTCGAATTTTTCCTACAGACTCTTGGAGCAAATGACAACAGACCCGCTTTTCCATGTGAAAGATTTAAATCCATTGTTATATAGACGAGTAAAACAGTTGGAACGAACGAGAATACTTCGATCTCAGTTATTTTCCTTTAAAGATTTCCTTTTCAATTGCCGTTTTGCGACGAGGTAAGTTGAATCTATTATTTCAAATATGAATTGACATTAGGGAAAATTAAAATTTGATTTACAGCCTTCAGGAATCGTTGAGGAAAGAACCGAATCATTTACTGAACGATCCTCATATTTATTCGATACAAGATTTTGCTCATGTAAAACTTGGAGTTCTCCCTATGGGATTACACAAGTTGGTTGAAGATTGTTACGCACACGTTGCAGAATGCATGGTAAGATATTCAGGATTAACTAATTACTTACTAGAAGACTTATTAATTTCTTACTAATTAATTTCTTTTTATAATTTACAGTTGTGCCAGGCTCGAGGTTTTATGTGCGAATTCGGCTGTTCCAAGGATGTAATTTACCCTTGGGAACTAAACAAAGTAGCGAGATGCGATGCCTGTGGTGCATGTTTTCATATTAGTTGTAAAGACAAATCTTCTTCAAAAGAATGCCCAAGATGTATCCGAATACAAGCGAGACGCTTATCAAAAGAAGAGCCTCTTTGACCCAGGCTCTATGATATTTATATATCAATTTACCTATAATTAAAATTTGAAAAATAATAGTATTTAGGTGGACAACTATTCTATCTCAAACTAGATCAATTTTTCCGACTGTGAGTAATTAATAGCTTATGAAGTAGAGCGAATTAGTTACTACATATTTTTAATTTCATAAGAGCAAAATATTTTGATCCTTATATTTTTCAATAAGTAGTATTTTGATGAAGCACAATTATTATTATTGCACAGCATTATAGACAATAGAATCTACAGAATAGTCATTTGATAAATACTTTAATGCATTCTTATGCATTATTATCTTTGAAGGCACAATCATTATCTTTAAATTATTACTGTTCTAGTCTAAAAGAAAGTGTGAATTGAAAAGTAAACGGTTGTATTCAGCCTAGGCTTCGTTTTTTTATTAATTTAGTAATTTTCTTATGGACATTAGATATATAGTAAGGCTGTAAGAAAAAAAGTGATAATCGTTAAAAATGTTTTATGGATATTCAAATAAGACTGGAAAAACGTGTGCTCTTAAAGAGCCTTGACAAGCCTTGATTAGTATTGTTGAAGCTAGAAAAGTTGAATATTCTGTGAATCTTTTTCTAAGGAATCGAAAATTCTACATAATATTAATTCAAAATTTTATAGAATTATGTGCCGTATTGTTAAAGGAGTAACTCATAATAGTATAAGAAAGTTGTTTATTGTTGGAGACAGAATTCGAGGCGACTTTAAAATATTCAAGCAGGTTTTTTCTAAAGAGTAAAGAGAGACCAACAATATTAACAATATTTTGTATAAAAGGGTTTCATAAATAGAGACTTTAATGCTTTCTTTCAAATAATAATTTATTAAATTATGTATTTATTATTTTTTTTTACCCAAAATTTTTTATTAAGCAAAAATTGGATTAATTAGAGGCCATAGTAATTCGTATAGAACTTGTTCTGTATTCTCTGTATAACAGATTGAAGGATCGAACATAGTTTTCAAGTATGCCTTTAAAGTATATTATATATTTATTTTGTACAAAGAAAAACGGGACGTCAAAAAATATCAAGTTGTACGATAATAAAGAATGTATAAAAAGAACAAATTAAGGTTTTTATTTTTTGAACTGAAAATTTTTATTTTTACCTGGCTTCGAAAATTTAAAGCTTATAAAAAAGAAACATAGTTTTCACACTATAAGAAAATAAAAATAATTAAAAAAATAAGATATGTAATTTAAAAGCAGAGATTAATTATTTTGATTTATTATCTAAATCATGTCTATAATTGATCACATACAAACACACTATAAAATACTAGATATATATTCACCGCCGATAGAAAAAAAAATTACGCTATAACATTGTAAATATATACACACCACATAATTTTAGCAAAGAAGCTATGCACTTATCCATGTTAACATGTTTCCGTTCATCATATTCATATTCAAGGATTTATATACATGTAGTCACAGATTCAACCTGTATATACATTTTATACAACTTTGATCTACTGTCGAAGTAATGCTCACACTGCTAATTAAATTTGTTTGTAACTCAAAGTTAAAAGTATTCATATCAAAAATATTGATATCTGAATAAGTATTATAATACAGCCAGCTTTTTAAGCCCCAGAGATATTCCTACTTTATTAGAGTACTCAAATTTCAAAAAAGCAAACGATAGAACTAATTTTATGATCAACGTGATTACTGATTTCGCTCAATGAGTCGTGAATGTTAAAATATAATTTATCTAGAATTTGATCGGATTTAACTTATAATAAAACCAGCCAAAATGTCAAAATCGATCAATTTCCTCAAGAGAAGGGAGAGTGAAATCTTATCACGAGTATGTGCAGTCAAATATCAGTCTATTTCATTGAAAGTATAAATACATTGTAGCATGATGCGATTTCATACTGAACCACGTTTTATGTGAAAATTTACTGATCGATATATTTTTTAAATCAATATGCATTACATTCCTTAAGATCTTATTTGTATAAAATGAACCTCATACTCATGACATAATTTTCGCCAATACCATCAATCTGTACAAAGTGCAACAAAAATGCATAACAATGCGCCACACTCGTTATCTAAAATAGTAGTTGGCATTATGAAATTTACTGTATCATTCTTGTTTGATTTTATTTCAGAAATAAAATTATATATTGTTTCTTTTTTTTTAAATTAGTCGTGTTATCTCGCGCGTGGACAAAGGACGGTGACGAATCTTTAAAAGTATCAGATAAAAAAAAGTTTCTACAAATGGTTTCAAATATAAAAGCGTGGCGCTAAAATAAGTTTTTGTAACAAAAAATCAAAATCACTTAAAAGTACTGAGACTGCAGATCAGGTTAATTTATAAATAGTAAAAATAAAGATCGCTTCGTCCTTGCCGATCGTATTTTTCACTTACGCAAAGAGCTGAGACTAAGCTTCAGTCATATTCTCTACAAATTCGTATCGCGATATTCGTTTAAAATTTGCATTTTCATTTGCGTCAGTCGTTTATCACATCAGAGAGGTTGCACTCATCGGTAGATAATTCTTCCCAGACGCCCATCCTTAGATCATCGTGATTTATATTTAATAATGAGCAAGCTTAGCTGATCAGCATGATCAGTCCCACATTTCGTCTATGTTCTTAATACTTACTCTATTGTAGTTATATATCTAAAACTTCCTTCAATGGCACCTTTGCTACTTCAAAAAATATCCTGCAAAATAGAAAAAAAAAATTAATTATGGATTTATTCTTCTTCTAATGGAATCTGCAGCTTATAGCAGAATTAGAATTACCAGATCCTCGGTTAAAAATGCACTTACTTATGACTATACTTATTCCTGATAGTGGCGAGGGCTTCCTTATTTTTCCTATGCAACCCTTCGTTCACAGTAATGATAATGGTCTTTAAGTCAGCGATCGAATAACCTGTGTAGTATTCAAGAGTTGGAGTCCAACCACTCAAGTCTTTCATTTGAAGAGCGAGGAAGAGTGCGGCTGCTGCCATTTTGCTATCGCTGAACATAATAGTCGCGTAGTCCATTAAAGAATACTCCAAAATGTAACGGGCCAAAGTCAGCGTTGGCATTGATACCTTTGCACACTGAAATAAAAATTATCTATCACACTGTTTTCTACAAAATGCAATTAAATTGTTAGTTTTAATCACTTAATCAGTTATAAGTTATCTAAATACTCACTCTAGCGTATCTACGAAGAAATCTATAAGAAAGGGGAACACCGAGGTCAAAGTCAACAATTCTCAAAATGTTCATCTCCATCCTAAGAAGTTCTCGTTGTGTGTAAGCACCGTCACATATATACAGAAAATCTTCTACCATTGGAGGTATTCTCTCCTAAAAAAAACAAAAGAAGTTTTTATTAAGATACTCATTTGGAAAGATAATTCAAAAGTTCAATGTAAGCAATACTATCATCATATTAGTTACATAATGTCTTTTACTTACGTCAAATTTACTTGCGATGAATAAACTTGCAGCTCCCAGAAGTTGCAGAGTTTCCTTACCAACTGTTACTTTCGTTAAGTAGAGATCAACTAATTTCACAGCCAAGTACAAAGTCTCATGGTTGAGTTCAAAAGATTCCTGTACCTCAACCATCCAATCGACCAAGAGCGATCGCATCCATCGAGAGAGACAGATTTGCTTATCCATGTAGTCCCCGATTCGAAATTCTCGTTCCCTTTCCTTCAGATAGTTGAATATATCCATTGCATAGTGAGATACCTGGTAGGGATCTTCCCAGTTTTCTCCATCAAAATCCCATTCAACGCCTTCTGGCAATTTCCTTTCTGGTGCCTTATTGAGTTGGGATACAAGTGAAGGTTTCTCTAATTCTAGAGGCGCTGTGGTTACTTCTACTACAATTTCATCTACTACTGATACTGATTCTTTTATTGCTTTTTCTGCTGCCTATAAAAAGGAATAAAAAGAAAATAAGAAAACATTGATTAACTGCGACACTTGGTAACAACACAAAAACAATTATTTTGAAGCTACTCACTTTGCTACTGCTTCTCGTCAACACTTTGACACTTTCCTCAGCTACATCCTCAAGTGCACTAACGTATAAAGAATTATCATCAGATCTTTCTAAATCTAAACTGCGTCTTAGGGCAACAACTTTAGGAACTTCAACCTTCTCTTCCTCCTTCTTGGCAGCAGGTTTAGCTCGTGATGCGAGTTTTGGTTTTGCAGGTACTACTACGGTGTCTGTTTTGACAATCTTGTCAAGTGATCGCAGAGCGATTGTCTGAGTTACAGACTTTGTTTGTGCAGGTATTACTGGCTTTGCTTGTGTGATAAGGGTGGGTTTTTTTACAAGTTTCTTTGGTTCATTTACTTGCGCAAAGGTCTTTCCTATGGCCTGAAAATAAAAAAGATTAATAAATTAGAAATTGTGTTGGAAAGAAATTTATTATCCATATTAGTAAAAAAATTATTAATTATTATAGTTACATAAGTGAAATACTTCGAAATTGTGAAAGTTATTTTATAATATTTAATACCATACTTCGCTCACATTGGTAATGTTCCCTAAAGCTGATCGTTTTGCGTTTCTTTCTTTGGGAGGCGAAGCTTCGGCTTTTCTTTTCAATCTTGTTTCCTTAAGTATTAGTGGCTGTTTGGTTAATTGATTACTAACTGCTGAATTACGAGTTGTTACTCCTTTTCGCACCGGCACTGCATTGCCATTTGGTTTACCTTGAGTACTCAGAATCCTGGTTGGTGCCATGTTGACGGATGATATTTTTTTTATTCCTTCTGGATAAAGCTGTAACAAATAAACTGAATTGTAAAAATGAACGCATCAATATTAATCTTTTTTTTTTTTAAATATGTAAGTAAAATTGTTGAAATAAAAAATGGGTTTAATTTTTTCTTCTTCAAAGAGTCACGAGAGTAACTCAATTTTTAATATCATAGTCCATTTTTCTGCAATTATTAACAAAGTACATAAATTAGAACATAAAAATTATATTACATATTAATTTTTGAAAATTACCATTATATCAATTTCACCAAAACATACTTGATCCTCCAAAAAATGTTACAAACTGTTGAAAACTAATCTCAATGAAAGGTAAAAAAATTGAATAAAAGTTTTCACAAAGTTTTTTCTCTATCATATAAATTAATAATAAAATTATTATTCAATTAGACTAATAAAAAAATTTAATTTCTCATTAAATTTTCATAACGAATAATGAGATAAATCAATGAATACAGATTGTTAAATGCTTTTGAAACAAAAAATTTTAACGTCTTGAAAATATTATGAAATAATGTAAAGTTATTTACTTGTTAAAAATAAAAAAAGAACAAACACATTCGTCCAAGCAAATTGATGTAGTGGTAAAAGTAGCAAAGTAAAGAAAATTTGAACCGAAAAATCCAGGTAGGTATATAATTTAATGGCTTTCGAAGGATAAGCCAGCAATTTATCCTGCGGTCAATGTTGTCCGCAAATACTTTACGAGTCCAAATGCAATACATTAGCATAAAAACTGTCAAATATCGAACAACTACTAAGTCCTATATTTCAACGGATTTTTCTTATACAAATCGTAAGTTCATGATGAGAAATTAAACAGAAATAATCAAAGAAAAATCAAGTTTATAAAAAACTATGCATTTTCACAAGCCTCCAATTCCAAAGACGATCCACATACATATATACATCATTGATGATTGACATACATATGTATAGCTTTGAAATCTCAACTGAAATTAGAGCTTTCTATGCCTATTTATAAGGGTTATTTTCCCAAAAAAGCGTAACAGAAATGCTGAAATTATTTTCGAATGAGAAAGAAATAATATCTCACGAGTCAATATTCATACGATCAACACAAGTTTCAGTCATAAATTAGTAAATTTTCGAAAGTGTTTGAGGGAAGACGAAACGAACACTCGGCTTGGAATTTTCAACGTATATAAAAACGCGGGAATGAAGGAAAATGCATTTTTCTGGCGAGAAAAGTAGGGTTATTATAGCAGAAAATACGAAGCTTGTTATGAGATTGCACTGATTAACTTTAAGGACGCGATAACCTTGAATCGACAATAATTAAGTGGGGAATTATTTCGAATAGCTAGGGAAGCCACCCACCATTTCACATGCTCAAAACATTCAATGACCTCGAGTGAAAGGATCGCGTAAAAGTCAGCCGAAAAGTAAAGTCTGAATCAGAAGAAATAGTAGCTCCTTACCTGCAAGTCCTATTCGATAGTTTCGCGTTAAAGAAGGTGTAAATCTTTCATTTAAAAAAGACTTTTACCACAAGTACGTTACTTCACATTCATTCGGGCAGCAAGAACAACTGAAGTTTGATGCTCTAGGTTTCAAAGATCCATTTCGGTTACAAAAGTTGGTGATTCGTCCACGCCCCTTGGCTTCAGCCAATCATAGACGACGAAAGTGGGGAGAAGTTACATTTTGCGACATCTTGCGGAGATCGCAGAAAGCTTATATTAATAGTCTTGTTTACATGCGTTTCAATTTTGATGATAAAAATAGATTTTCAAAATTTAATTTGCTCAAATTTGTGATACGGGATCTAGTTTTCAGATAAATATTTTTTGGTGTTTAATATTAATTGGTGTCACTATATATTTGAGCTTTTAATCAACCTAGGTGATTAGGTTAAGTGTGGAATTGTTTTTTAGAGTGACATTGAGGTTATATCAGATTGATAATCTTATCAAAAATGTTTTATGGAAAGCGTGTTTGATCAGCTTAGCGACTTATTTACAGGTATTTGTTAATTTAATTTCACTCGGTTTACAATTTTTGCTTTTCATTTTGATATTTAGAAGGGAAAAGAAATTAGACAAAATAGAGTTTGTAGAGTTTCTAAACTTTCGAGTCGGTAAAGAAGTTTTGGAGCAAATAAAATAATACAATTTTAAAAAGAGAATGTAAACAGATATTTAGAGTAACAATTAAATTGTGACATTATCATATTTTTATACAGATTTATAAATAAATTTTACTTAATTATAATTGTTGGGTAATTATGTAATAACATATATTTATTACTTGTTACAGAAGATTGTGGAAGCAGTTCAAAGGTCAAAAATAAAAAGAATAATGCAAAGTGAACGTTTTGCAATTAAATTTATAAGTGTAAATAATTGTTTCCTCTATTTACCAGATTCATGGCTACGAAAAGTATCTTCAAAGGTAAGTTTTGCTACCTTTTTTATTTTAACAGTTTAATTGTTCAAAAACTATTATTTTCTTGTTATCAAATTCAATAATAATTTTTTAAATATTTCTTTTCTTTTAGCCAAATATTGTTAGACTGACTCATAAAAGTTCAGATTATTATTTATCCTGGTTTTTATTACCGAGTCCACATGCCTCTCCAGCTCTAAGTGCAACGTTTGCAAGAAGTTTGGACATTAAAGAAGATGATGAAGTTTTTATCTCTTGTATATCGGAATCACCTTCTCTTACAAGTATTATAGTGACTCCAAAAACTGCACAAGATCAAGAAATTTTGGTGGGTATTTTTCAAGTAGCAACTATATTGCATTATAATATTAGAATAAGGACCTATTTCTAAACTAAATTCTGTTACCAGCTGTTACTAATCGAATAATTAATGCCCGCCTTTCAGGAGATTCAATTTGAGAAAGTCCAATCAACTCTTCTGGATCAAATTTCAATAGTTGCGAAAAATCAACCAATTGTAGCTTGGGTTTCGAAAAGATTATACGTGACGGTTGTCGTAGGTAATTATATGAAACTTTTTAAAGTTTATAATAATGAAATATCTGCTCTTCGTGAATTCTGATAAAATATTTATTATTTTCAGACTCCCTCGATCCGAATTTCCGTTATGGAAAGCTGAATGAACACTCGGAAGTTCACGTGAAAGACGCGACTAGGAAAACAGATACAAGGCACAATTCGAAATCGGGAGACACTCAAACTCGCAATACAGGAAGTGGTATACGGAGCATTTTGAACAAGCACATGCCATCGATATTCACGGATAATAACGACGTCTCAACTCGAGAGATGACTTTCACCGAAATCCAAGATGAACTGGACAAATATATCAATATAATTCCTCCTCAAGTCTTCCGAGTGCACGAAATCATTAAAATAGAAAATACTACTGAAGCGAATGCCTTCCTTGTAGCTTTGCGATGTCCTTACAACGTCTTTGTTCGAAAATGCTTCTTGCCACCCTCTTTCGACTACACTCGGAATAATTTATTCAAAATCAGAAAAGTTCTAGGAGATAATCGTGTTTTAAAGAAAAACAGAGCGGAATTGTTATTACCAGTTGATCGTATTGTACCTCATGAACCGTCCGAGTTAATTGTTAAGTTATTGTGCTTAGAAGATCATTTAAATCAATGCTCTAATCTCATTGATAGAGAATATTTTATAACTAATTCAAAGCAGAGAATTATTTACTTATCACCGACTTTAGCAATGAATTTGAAAGTGAATGTCGGCGGTAAAATCGTTTTAGAATCTTTTCAGCACACTGAGAATAGTGTTTCTTCCATAGAACTTTTTCCAATTAATGAAGCGGTGTCTTCTGAAGTTTTTGAGGATTTTATGAAGCAACGCTTAAAATATGAAAGTATATTATTGAATTCGTGTACTAGGATATTCTTAGATAATGGAAACACCTGTATTATAAAAATGTCTCCAGAGTGTAAATATGCTTTTTTCGACACAGATTGTTTAAGCAATCTTAGGGTTCATTTAAATGAAGTGATAGAGACTACAAAAGATGAAAAAATTAGTGAGGGAGAGGATGAGGAAATTGGTGAATTAAAGATGGAGAAAATTTCTATGAGGTAATTATGATAAATTTTGAAGATTTTAAAAAAAGAAAAAGTTGATTTTACAGTATTTTTTCATAATTACAGAGTTTTCGGTGAAATTCTCTCTGAATGCAAATTAACCTTAGATCTTAGTTTGGGGTTGCACAACATGAAAGATTTAGAATATGACCGGGAAAATATTTTAATTTGTGGTGGTACGGGTTCAGGTAAAACAACAATATGCAGAATATTAGAAAGAGAGTTTCGAAAACCTCCCTATTTCATTCATACACGTATGATCAACTGTAAACGACTGAAAGGTAGGCTTTAGAGTTAAAAACTTTATTGAATTATTCTAGAAAAGTTGAATTTTAAACAAAATATATTTTTTTAATTATTTATATAGGTAAAAGGGTGGATCCCATAGCAAAGTTAATTGAATCTGTATTGGACGATTGTGTATTTCATCAGTATTCAGTTCTTTTTCTTGATGACTTGGAATGCATAACGAACGCATCGCAAAATGATGAAGAAGTGACGCCTGATTCAACGAACGCTATGAAGTAATAATTAAGTTCACGAAGAATTAATTCCAATTTATTGAAAGATATTATTATTTCAATATATTTTTCCCAGGATTACAGAAATGATCTGTGAACAAGTAACGAAATATCAGGCCGTGCATGAGATCTCATTAGTAGCTACTTGTTCGAACATGAATAAAATTGGTCAAAAATTGAGAGCTCCAAGAGGAGTTCATTTTTTCCGAACGGTTTTGTCGATACCAGTTTTGGAAAAGGTATCTTTCTATTAAAAATCAAGTCGTTTTGTTTTATTTTACTCTGACTTTTTATTTTAATTGTAATTTTTTTATTTTAGGAAGATAGGATAGATGTTTTGCAACTTAATCTCAAGGATAAGTTGAAAGTATCCAACGAAATTAACTGGGATCACTACGGAAATAAAACAGAAGGGTGGATGGTTCAAGATGTGGTAGATATGGCAGAGAAAGCAGCTTTCACAGCTTTTAAACGACATGGTAAGGTTTTGTAATTTACCGTAATATATTTATGTAAAGTATTATCTACTCTATTATTTATTTTTTACAATATTTGATATATATAGTGAGTGAAAAATTGAAATCAAGCGTAACACTTTTGGATGAAGATTTATCGAGTACTTTAGATCGTTACAAACCAATGTCGTTGCAAGGAGTAGATTTATACAAAGGTCCTGGGTATTCGTGGTCGGATATAGGAGGCTTAACTGATGTAAAAAGGTCCTTAATAGAAATTTTACACTGGCCTCTAAAATATCCACAAATTTTCAAAAACGCTCCGATTAGATTGCAAAGTGGAGTTTTGCTTTATGGAATGCCGGGTACTGGGAAAACGATGCTAGCTGGTGCTATTGCCAAAGAATGTGGACTGAATATGATTAGTGTTAAGGTAATTCAGATTCAATAATTATTACATATACTTTAATATTTCATTAATTACAATATCTGTTAATTTATTTCTTCTTCAGGGACCAGAGTTATTATCGAAATACATTGGCGCGAGTGAAGAATCTGTGCGAAATATCTTCGAAAAGTAAGAAACAATTACTTGTTGATATTTTACTAAAACAATTTAATCTGTTTTTCATTGATGAATTGAAACTTGTAATTTATTATTTAAATTATTTGCAGAGCGCAGCGAGCGAAACCCTGCGTCTTATTCTTTGACGAATTTGACAGCCTTGCTCCCAGGTAAATCTTTGATTTTATTTTAAATTATTAACGTTAAAATTAATTTAAGTTTGAATATGATTGAAATTTAAAGATTAAAACGATCAAAACTTTAATTGTTAGTTATGTGTTTTGAACTAAAGATTTGATTGGAAAGTATTGATTATTTTTAGACGTGGACATGACAGTACTGGCGTAACTGATCGAGTGGTTAATCAGTTATTGACGCAATTAGATGGAGTGGAAGGAAGAGAAGGTGTTGCTATTGTTGCAGCAACTTCAAGACCAGATTTATTGGATCCAGCGCTTTTGAGACCCGGAAGACTTGATAAATCTTTACTCTGTCCTCTTCCAGATGATGTTAGTTCTTTCACATTTTTTTTTAATTCACTGTACCTATTTTTAGGCAATATAATTAATTTCTGTACACTTCTAATTTGTTTCACAGAATGAGAGAGAGGAAATTTTAAGAGCTCTCTCTGAATCTCACAGAATAAATACAGAGAATTTGGATTTAAAAGAGTTGGCTACTTTGTCAAGGGGATTCACTGGCGCTGATTTGAATGCTGTTTTAACTCAGGCAAGATTAGCAGCTTTGGAGGAAGCTTTGGAAACTGCATCACCAGTGAGTTGATCTTTAAAAGCTCTACAACTAAAATAAAAGTCTACTTTAAATTAAAGATAAAAGCTTGCGAGAGTCAGCATTAGAAAGGAGTTTTTGTAATATTATTCACTTTAATTTAATAATAATCTTGTTCAATTAAAAGTATATACTGCCGCCATTACACGAAGCGAGTTTCCAAAAGCCAGATAATGTGTAACGATGATAACATCATTAGATTAGACTGGAAGGTAGATAGGGGGGTTGATGTGTAATATAACTACGGAAACATAGTCAGGTTTATTAGTACACGCCACGCTACCCCATTTCGCTCCACTTCATCCCCGCTCACACTTCGATGAGCACTGACGGGATTTATTATCTTATACATTATAAGCATATGCTTTAATGCGGTATATTAGGGTTTATAACTTTCTAATAGACAGGCAGATTCTATTCGCACTTTCGACAAATGAATATCATTTTATATTTCTAGAGGACCCAGAAAATATAATGAATTTTCGCTAAATTCTTTCCTTTTCTCATTAGGAGGAGAAGAAAAAGGTCGACGGTAGGAACCTTACTCAGAAACATTTACTGGACTCCTTAAAATCAACAAATCCATCCTTATCAGCTGCAGAAAAAAATAAATATAACTTCGTGTAAGTATTTTAATATATATTATATTTGATATTTGCCCTATCTCATTTATTGCAATTGTATTTAAAAAATGTAACTTCTTTGCAGATATTCTCGATTTACAAAAGGGGGTGGTATAACCGGTGAGTCTTTGCAGAATCAGAAAGCAACTTTGGCTTAAATTGTAAATAATGTTTGAATTCTCAAGTGGTGAGTTTCAATATTTTTATAGTGTAAATAAAATTTTGTTACTTCTGGGTAATCCAAACTATTATTCTATATCATTATAATCGGAATTACTGAAGCCAATGTTTCCAGACAATAAGCAGCACGATTGCTGTTTTTCCTAATTAGCGTCCCTTAATTGGCAAGCTTCAACTGAATGATAACCAAGCGTTATTATAACTAAGCATAATCCCAACGTCTCCAGTTTAGACTTGGTTCCTCTGCTAAACTTGGAACGTTAACAGCCGACATACTCTGCATGACGGCATAAAGTTTTCATATTAATAATCGGTATAATAATTAGTATTTTCACGCGCGACTTAGCAGGAAGGATGTCTGCGCGAGGAACTTCGAGGATCTTGATTTTAAGTTCTACGAAGGAGGGCATATTTCACCGCGCTAATGTCCCGCCAGATAAACTACAATATTAGCTGCCTACGCTGTGATTTAATTTAACTTTGCCCCGGCGACATCCGCTTTGCTTTTCGCGCAACTACACAGGATGCCTACCGAGTCGCATACTATGCAATAAGATCAGAGAAACACGTTTATTTCAGAGATCCCATCGTTTATTCAAACGCTAACTCTTTTATATGATTCAATAGTTTCAGGAACTATTTCAGGAAAAATAAGGTCCTGCAGTCAAATCAAATTAAGATAGATCTTTTTAAAACTGAGACTTCAATCGAAACAAGTCGTAGATGTTAGTATCTAATTCTTTAAACCAGTTTCAGGGTGGCCACATGTCAGTCAGGGAAATCTCAGGAGAATTAAATCTTGTGGCCCCCCTGAGTTAGTTTGAAATAAATAACAATTTTTAATATTCTGAGTTCATCACTCTAAGAAAATAATTTAAAATTTTTGAATTCGAATGATTTCTTTCAACAAATTATACTTTTCAATCTAATCTAAATCCAATCAACTTTGCGTTGTGAATAAATGTTAAAATGGTCAAATTATTGTCTTGTGGTACAACGATTTTTGATTTAAGCATCGCAAGTTAAGAGGGAAGGTTTCTGTGTAATATTCTATTTAGAATTTGTAGGTGTGTGAGTTTGCGTTGAAGCGAAAGGATTCTTCGCCTTTTCAATTGGCGCGTCCTGACGACGATGGCGATATTTACGAGGCGTCGAGGCGTAGGTAACTCTGTTTGTGGCAATTTCTTGTTTCCATTAGGTTGGCCGGCCTGCGGGGTAGATTCAACCCCCAGAGCGTTGCGCAACTTTGGCAGTGGAAATCTGCCAACCAGGGGAACTGGGAATGGCGTACACAGCCTTAGCTTCACACTACACCCGATCAAATGACGCGCGTCATCGCTCACAATAACCGTCTCTCCTTCTCTCCCTATCGCTTCATCCCTATTCAATTTACTTGATTTTCCTTGGGACTTGAAATTGGGACTCGGTCTTACATCCTCTCGTTGCTTGAAAACAAAAATTACACTATTTATTGAGCTTTTGAGTCTAATATCGTCTAATTGGAACAATCAGCAAGTAATCACGATTTTTAGTATCGTTTTGAAAAACTGACTTTTGATTTTTAAGCCTCAGTGCTTATTGAGGATCTTAATTTCAAAAATTCATCCTAGCTCTATATGTTTAAAAGTCAGGACTCAGACCAGTCCCCCTTATTGTCTCCTAAGCTAAGGTCCCTGAAGTACAATTTTCTTTAAATTTTTATCAGGCTTCATATTCTTTTCTCTATTCCTCATTTGTCCCTTTTTTATAATTCCTTCTTAAAAAATTCAAACATACAATTTTAAAATCTATTAAGAACAATGAACCGGAGAGCCTATCACACTTAATTAATTCTGAAATTGAATCTACAACTCAAACATCTTTAAGTTTCAGATTTCGAAATACTTCAAAGGTGAATAAATTCAGCGAAGATTTTCAGCTCTGTCTTCTCATCTATTATTCAGGATTACAGAAGATGGCGATATAGAACTCAGCATTAGGATATTATTCTAGGAACATAAAAGGAATATCACAGGATGGACATTTTCCAGATGCGAAATATATTTCGGTGATGCATGCATCGTTTAATAATGGATTTACCCCGTTAGCACCTTATCCTCTACCAAAAGGGTACAATTGCTAGCGACGCTCATCGCGCAGACAGAGAAAAGGAGAGAAAAGCTCGCCAAACTTGCGAGGGTGGCCTCCTTAGCATAAAAATGGCCAATTATCCGTCTAACAAACTGCCTCGACGGGGCGCTACCAGGGCGCTGGGAAAACCTGCTCCTAACTCGGTTAGCTGGTTGAAGGACATTAGTTAGCGCAAATGCCGCTACTTGTCGCATTTTTATCCCTGATTACCGTTTCTCGAGGAAGCTAATCCTATTACCTTCGAGAGTCAACCGACTCGCACGACCAACTTGACTCTTTCTTTGCTCTTTTTCACCTCAGGCGTTTGTGAATGTAAATGTGTGAATTCAACCTGCGAAATTACTTTAGATGTGTTTTTTCAAAAGAGATTGCTCTTTAAAGTCTGTTTCTAGTTTCAACGCTTTCAGATTGAGTGTATTCACGTTTCTATATGCTTGCTTTCCATTCAAACGTTTCATTTTTAGACGATTTGCATGAGCTCAATTTGGGAGCTTTGAGTCCAAACAATTTAGTGAACAATAGAGAGATTCAAAGATGTTTAACTTCTTTGATATATTTTGTGAAATTGTAAAGGATTCCGTGGAATTTTAATAGATTTCAAGAGATTTCGTTGAAATTTAAGACATTTCTTGTAATTTCAAAAAATTCCAACGAATTTTAGGAGATTTCCAAGGTTTTCGTAAATTTTAGAGATTTTTACGAACTTTAAATATTTTGAAGTGATTTAAAAATTTTTGGAAGACCACTTCGTAATCGCAATTTAATATTGTGTTACGTCTAGTTCAATATTTTCCTACATTGTAAGTTGACGATGAGAAAATATTATATAGTTCGATATTTATTGATTACGAAAGCTCACAATTATCAAGATATTTTTGAGGTGGGAGAATGATACTTTTAGAAGTTTCTATGAAGAAATATTGTGGACACTAGCAGTCAGACAAGTACCCTCAAATGTATCGAGCATACTCCAGTCCCTCCATTCCATGAATCGAATGAAAAGAAAGCAGTAGTAAGTGAACGATAAGTCGATTATCGCGAACCTAGATAAATACACATTGCGCTTTCGTTTCGATCACACAGAAATAACTTGCCAAATGCAATTTATTTCTTTTCAACTTCAAGATTCGTTACCACTTTTTATAGTCTTTCTATTCGTGTTTTCCTATCTTCCCACTATCGATTAGGGTCTGTTTAATAATTAGGAATAACTGCAAAACAAAAGTAGTTACTGTTACTCAAATATATTTTAAAACATTGTTAAATGTTGCTAATAGAAATCTATTATTGGAATACTGCTTGCAGATCTAATTTAAGAGTGTTGGAGTCAAGTTTTAATCTAAAAATCCGATTTCTTCATTTTACTCAACAAATATATTAAATTTGGCATTTTTTCCCTCTGCAGAATTAATCAATTTTTTACTAAAATTATGCATACAGAGCGAAAAAATATTTAATTCAAATTTTTTTAAGCAAAATGAAAATATTGGATTTTGAAGTAAAATTTTGAATTCCTCGTTTTATGCCAAAAGTATCGAAATTAAATATTTTCTCGCTCTGTACGCAGTCTTATATTTGCAAAAAGATTAGTGCTCTAGAGCGAAAAAATATTTATTTATACTTTTCTTTTAGTAAAATGGAGAATTGAATTTTGAGTTTGGCACTTAGATCCAACGCCCTTAAATGAATTGATTTAGATTGTAGTAAATTGTTATTTTATAATGAATGTGTCCTTGATATTGTAATATGAAAAACAAAACTGAGGGTATAAAGAAAAGAAGATGTTGAATGTCGAGTTTTCAATCTGCCATTCTATCATTGACAATTTCGAGTAAATGGGATCGCGGTGCGAAGCGTCGAGGCGTGCACTCGGTTCACATTGGCGTTAAATAAGAGTAAACCCCATCCCTCTGCTTCGACATAATTGCCTGTGAAATCACTAGATGGGTTTTGCCTCGTTGTTTTACTACCACTTTTACAGACAGTGTGCATGGAACTAAATTTAACCCCGTGTGTAAATCCCAAAATTGATCACTTCATAAAACATACAATATTCCGCCTCTAAAAGTCATAGTCATAATTCATGAAAAATATTTATTTTTGGATAAAAACCGACTTTTATTAAAACTAATCGCTTAATATAATAAGTATAATGATTTAATTTAATTTTCCTCAAAAAAAAAAAAAAAAAAAATAGCTGAATTTAGAGCAACGCCTTTCGTCGGCGCTGACAATAAAGATCATAGTCTCGTAATATAATTCGCGGTCAATTAATCTCGCTGCAAACGAAAGCATTTTCATTTTCGCTGATGATTCTTGCCTGAGAATAATCTATCTTAAATAACCCGGAGGCTAAATCGCGACTCGGCAACCCAAGGAGGTTGGTAACTACGAGGCTAAAGCAATCTACGCGGAAATTCAATTACCAGACGTAGTGCAGCGAATTTAAAAACATAAATTATACTCTCGTCAGTCGTATTACTCTCAGTTAAGCCGCACTCCCTTTTTCCAATCGACGCGAATTCAGTTTGCTTATACATCCTTCAGCTTCTTTTGCTACTTGTTTTCAATTTAAAAGGTTCCTTCTTTCACAGCTTAAGAATTTTATATTAATTTGTATTCCATATTGGATTCGTATACCTTTACAGCTTTGATGCAATTTTTATTTATTTTTTTAATTTTATTTTTGAACACACATTCTCTGAAAAAAATACGACCAGAAATTGAAATTACAGAATTTGCATTCTTTCGCATTATAGATACTCTAGAATTATTTTGAACTATCTTGTCCCTACATTTTTCATGAATTCCTTTGATCTGTTTTGAATCATTTTCAATTCCATTGAAGTTTTTAAATTCTTTTCGACCCTATCGAATTTTATCGAGATCTTTCAATTTTTTAAAAATTCCTTTTGATTCAATTTGAATTGTATTGAATTTGCCTTAAATTATTTTTAATTCCCTTGAATTTGTTCCAATTCTCTGGATTTTACTTGAATTGTTTTTATTTCACTTAATTTGTTTTGGATGTCTTTGACTGTTGACAGCTTTGTTAAACTTTGAACTTTTTTTGTACAATGGAATGTTATAATTTTTGGAAATTTCTGCTTCTATATCTTTTTGCAAATCTTGCAGATCACTAATATATGAATTGTATTTTCAGATGGAGCATAGGGGGAAGCTTGTCACCCTATACAGAAAACTGAATGTGAAGCACGATAGGGTTTGGGTGACAGTGTTGCGAAGCTCGAGTACGTGCCAAATCCCATCTTTATCGTGAGAAGTATTCTATTATATTTTCTTCGACTGCATCCACTGATGCATGATTTTTGAGCCTATGTGTTTGCATAAAGTGCACTCTGACGTAAAACGTAATTTATCTACTGTATTTTTAAATTTCTACCACAGATTCAAAATATTTTCGAAACTTCTTAAAGTATTTACAAAATACAAAGTATTTTATTGTAAATCTTTTGAAATCCACGTTAAAATTTATGAAAAATCATTAGATATCTCGTCAAAAATCAGAATCGTCAAAAATTCTACACAATTTAAAAAAAAATAGAAAAATTTCTTGAAATCTTTTAAATTTATTAGAAATTTCATAAAAATCCATAAAAATTCCACAATATATTTTAAAAATTGAAAAATTACTTGGAAGCTAAAAATGTACAGCCTTTGAAATCGTTTTAAATTCTGCTAAATCTTTTTAAAATCGTAAAAATCTTTTGAAATCCCTCCATAAAATTACCTGCCAAACTTTAAACTTACTTAAAATTCCCAGAAAATTCTTTAAATTTTACGGTACCAATTAAAATCCCTTTATGTTTTTAAAAACCGTTAAAACTATTAGAAATCTTATCAAATTTCACAAAATCCCTCGCAAATTCTTATAAATCTTTCAAAATATCTTAAAATTCCTTGGAAATTCAGGATAACATTTAAAATTCCTTAAACCCCCATAAAACTCTTAGAAACCTTTTGAAATCCCTTAACATTTCACAAAAACCTTAGAAATCGCTTAAATTCCTTAAAATCTTTTAAAATTCTCAGAAACCTCTTAAAATTCTACGAAATCTTTTAAAAATTCTAAAAATCTTTATTATTTCGTAAAAACCACATAAAAATCGTCAAATTCCTTAAAATTATTAGAAACCTCTTGAAATTCCTAAAAAAAATTGGTTCCACTTTAAAAATGCCTCGAAAATCTCTCATACATTATAGTTTCAAATTTTATTGGCTTTAGCATGAATAATGAATGAATTTTCAATTCTATCTTTAAAAATCGATGATTAATCCTAGTTAATTTATCTTTTCTTTTTTTTTTTAGTTTTTGAGCAGAGGAGGTGGACAATTCTGTCACTTTGAGTTCGATTGGGGCACGTGCGTGTATGGAGAATAAAAGCATGTGCAATTTGCACTTGATGGGTCGCCAAGTCTCGCAAAGTTGGCGAACTTGCTTAATTAGTAGCGGTAGTCAGACGCTGCTGGTATTGTCCGACACTGTTGACTTCCGGCCTCGGTGGAGAGCCAAGAGCTGATTGTTTCATTGTTTCCGACCCTACTGTCAAATGCCGCCACGCTGAATAGCGTTATTGTTATTTCAGGTCGCGCCAGATATAATCCCTGTATTTTTGGTGCTCTGCCATGCACCATGTTATGTAGCACAATATATCCAAGAAAAATGTTATACAGTCTTCATGAACGATTCAATTCAAACACTCTATTCACACAGTATTCTGTGTTCTCGTTCAGTGTTCACTGTAATTGTTTTCTTTTTACATTCTCGTTTTTTTGTCCATTTATTCGTGCTTAAAATAAGCTCTCTTTACGGAGAGAAAATATCGAAGGTTTTGATAATCAATTTCCGATCTTGTATCCATTTTAAAATTTTGTTGATAGATAAATTTCATTGTGATTTCATGATGTGGTTTTAGGATTTCTGATAAGAATTGTATTAGATTTAGAAGAAATATATTAATTCGTGATGGGGAGAAAATAAGGGGTTGGTTGTTTCCGGAAATCTTATATCAGAAAAACCATCGTTTCTCTTGATTCTTGATGATTCGATTTGTCGTCAATTGTAACCTTCTTACTGTCAGTCTAGGTAGTATAGTATGACGGCAACGAGGATATTCTTCCTCGACAATGCCTTCTGCAATCGAGTGAAAAGCACTTCCTCGCATACTAATGGAGAATCGGTCTGCTTCGCCGTTCCTTCTCTAGTAGCTTTAGATGCCCTTCCTTTGTATGCATTCGTAAAATTCATGAACCCCCTTTTGACACGCGACACACTTCCATCCCTTGATGCTGAATTGATCTGTCTTTACTGTCGTACTCGTACAACATAAATTTGCACGGATTACCTGAACGTTTTCGTGATCTCTCATTCACAAATAAGGTTCAAGTCTTCAAATTCACTTACAGACTTTTTGTATTTGAAAATCGAAACCATATAATTTATTCTGGGTGTATATACTGGCGGGAATTTAAGGAAATTTGGGAATTGTCCTTGATTTTATTTCTAAAGTGGAAAGTTGGTTTTTGGTTTGAAAGAACTTTTCTGAATAAGCAATTAAATATTTTTATTCGACAACTTTTTTTAAATCTCTTGAAATCTTGTGAATTATTTTTTAATCCAGTCAACTTCCTACATGGAAAAAACTCTATGGTTTTGACAATAGTTGTGGCAATCACAAATTGTAGTTATATTTCATATTTAGTCATTTCTTTAGTAATTCTTTAAAATCACTTGAAATCTTTTGAAATCACTTTATAATCCGTTAGATTTTTTTAAATCCCTTAAAATGCCTTAAAAATATATTGAAATTTTGTGAAAGTCCTGAAACTATTTTGAAATCTGCAAAAATCCCTTGAAATTCCTTAAAATCACTTGAAATCTCTTGCGATATTATGAAATTTCTTGAATATCATTAAAGTCTTCTGCATTCTTTTAAAATTACTTCAAATTCTTTAAAATCATTAAATTGATATTGATATATCTCTCGATATTTCCAAAAATCGCTTAAAATCTCTTGAAATCCTTTAGTCTTTTCAAAATTTATTTCGTGGGCAAACTTTAGTAGAAACCACTGAATTTGATCTATATAATTAATATTAAGAAACTTCAAGAGGTTTCTTGGGATTTTTATAAATTAAAAAAAAATTTTTTAACATAGATTTTAAGAGATTAATCATTTTGAAGGTTTTTGTGAATTTGTAATGATTTTCAAGAGGTTTCTAGAAATTCTAAGATGTTTTAATGAATTGTAAAGAATTTCGAAGGTTTTCGAGAGGAATTTCAAAAGGTTTCTAAGAATTTTAAGGGATTTTGACGATTTTCAAGTAATTTTCACTAAATTTGAAAGAACTTTAGAATTTCTCAATAAATTTGTAGAATTTTAAGGGATTTCAGAATATTTCGTGGAACTTTAATGGAATTTAATGGATTTTTAATGTTGTAAAATTTGGAAGAATTTTAAGATATTTCAACGAATTTTACGGAATTTGGAAGGTTTTGTGTGAAATTTTAAGAGATTTCAATCAGTTCCTAGGGTTTTAAGGAATTTAAGAATTTTTCGTGGAATTTCGAGGTATTTTCAGAGTTTTTAACGTATCCAAAAATTTCTACGAATTTTAACGAATTTTAGGAGATATTTGTAACTTTTAAAATACTGTATGGATTTTGAAGGATTTTAAAGTTTGTGGGGTAAATTTATTGAGAGATTTCAAGAGGTGTTTCTGATTTTTAGAAGATCTTGTGGATTTTGAAGGATTTCATGAAATCTTAAGGGATTTTAAGGTATTTAAAAAAAATTAAGAGTTTTTGATGAGTTTTATTACAAATTTGTAAAATTTTAAAGGTTTTCATGGTATTTTATATGAGATTTCTAATACATTTAAGGAATTTCAATATAGTTTTCTGTTTTTTTTTTTAAGATTTCTAAGAATTTTTGTAAAATTTTAAGAGCCCAGCAAATCAACATGTGCGTTGTTATTTTATTTTCCTTGTACCAATTTCAAGTCATTGAAAAGCCAATCAGATTTGCAACAACAATGTATGTGAGATTTTCTATACATTTAATTTGTTACACCATTTTTTAAAAATATGATTTATTCATTATTAACTTAGTTTACATAATGTAACCGGAATGAATAGTGATTCCCGATTTTGCGTGAAATCAGGATAAACTATAATGTTCTTATAATGTCGCCTATAATGCAGATAGAAACAAAGGTTCATAGGGAGACACAAACGTTTTAATTGCGATGCTCATCGATGGCAATGGTCTCGGTTGTATTTGTACAACGGGCCGCGCGATCACGATCGTTTGATTGCGGAAAATGACGTAGCGAGGATGTGAGTGGAAGTTTTGAGTGGGCGTCGGTCCTGCAGACAATGAGGCATTCAGAGCGGCATTGTGTAGGGGTGACAACTGCGTTACTGTAGACAAACCCGAAATCACCGCCGCTATCGGCGCCCCAGATCCGATTATGCGAATAATAAAAACCGCGTTGCGTGATAATGCTGCCGATGCACCCGAACTGTCGGCTTCTCAAATTTAATTCATACTATTTATGTTCTGATGCACGCGGCCAGCCTGCGTCCCTTTTCAATCTTTGGGAGATTTCCAATTATCAAATAAATCAAGAAAGAATTAAAAAAACATAGAATCCCTTAAAATTATTAGAAATCTCACAAAATTCTTTAAAATTCCATAAAATATTTTTAAAATTATTAAAATATCCTGACTTCCTTAAGATTCTCTTTTAAACGCTTTGAAATCTCTTAAAATTCGTTAAGATTTCTTAAAACTTCCAAAAACCTCTTGAAATCCCTTAACAATCCACAAAAACCATTAAAATAATAAATCTCTTGAATCCAAGTTAAAATTCGCAAAAATCTCTTGGAATTTCATAAAATTTAAAATCTCTTAAAATCTTTAGAAATCTTATTAAATTCCTTCGAAATCCTTTTAAATTCTCCAAATTCTTTTAAAAATTATATCTGTATACAAAGTCTTTTGAAATTCCGCAATAAAATTATCTGACAAACATCAAAATCCTTTAAACCTCATAAAATATTTTAAAACTCATTAAAATCTATTCAAATCTTTTTAAATTCGTAAAAACCTCTTACTATTCCCATCAGAAACTTCTTGAAATTCTTTAAAATTAACGATAACATGTAAAGACTCTTTTTACGCCCTTTAAAGTCCATTAAAATAATTAGAAATCTCGTTACATTCCATGAAATCCTAAAAATTATATAAAATCTTTTAAAAATCAGGAAATCCCTTAAAATTATTAAAATCTCTTGATTTTTTTTAAAATTCCAGTAAATGTAACATTTAAAATTCCTTAAAGTCTCTTCAAATTCTTTGAAATCTTTTGAAATGTTTTAAAATTCCAGGAAACTTCACAACAGGGTCTAAAATCCCTTAAAATCTCTTAAAATAGTTAGAAATCTTTTTAAATCACGAAAAGCTTCGAAATCGCTTCAAATTCGTCGGAATCCCTTAATGTTCTTAAAAATCTCTTAATATTCCTCAAAATTTCAAATAATTCCAAGTCCCTTAAAATTGTTTAGCTTTAAACATTCTCTTGAAATGAGTTCCATTAAAATTCCGCGAAATATCCTGAAATACCTTAAAATTCTACGAAATCTTTTTAAAATCCTAAAAATCTTTAGAACTTCGTAAAAATCACTTGCAAATGGTCCAAATCCAGTAAAATTCCTAGAAACTTGAAATACCTCTCTAAAAAAAGTGATGTAACCAAAGATGTAACGAAACGTCCCTAAAATCTTGGATAATCTCTAAATTTGAATGAGCAAAATTTCATTGATGTTTTAATGACTTAAAATTGTAAGAAATTAAATAAATAATCATGTTGGTTTGCTAGTGTGAATAAAAAGTTTATAATTCATGGAATAACTTTTTATATATCTTTTTATATATCTTTTTATATAACTTTTTATATCTACAATTCGGTATCTGGATAAGTTTACGACTCTTTTCCCTTATACTGAACGAAGGAAATCAATCGCGTGATTTTTCAAGTAAATTCTTCACACCTATCAAAGTATATCTCACAATTCGCATCCCCTTGTCCGTTTTTGGTCATCCCTTCAAAACTGGTAAGATACTAGGAGGCAACATTTCACGCGCGAATCGTCGTACTACATTCTGATAGGATCGTCGCATTTCCCGTGGACGCTCATATATAAGGCAAACTTATGCCAAACGTAAATTCCCTTGCTTTGCAGTGCTATCTTATCAAGAAGTCAGTTTGCAAGTTGCCGCTGGACCATACTGGACATTATGTGAAATTGAAAAACCTAAAGTCTGTTCCCCTCGATCAGTCGCATATCCACGACTTCCGGTCAAAAGACGAACTTAAACACCTTAGGGTCCTTCCAGAGACGTGATATCTTATCTGAGGAAATCTATGTGATAAGCACAACAATCCTCGTACAAATATATTTTCATCTTTTCACCCATGATAGAAGATAAAAGAAATCTCGGTATTTCTTTTGTTTCGGTAATACCATTCTATTTAAAACAATTGATACCTGATAACTCCAAAGAATCGAACACATTGTTGTCGAAAACATGATCGGTTTTTTGGAAATTGCGCAAATTCATCGAATTTGAAACCTATCTTCAGAATACGAATTTTACGAAATTTATTGAAATTTTAGAAATATTAAAGAATTTCTCATGGTATTTTAAAGGAATTTTATCAGTTATTGGGGTTTTGTGGAATCTAAAGAAATTTGAAGGGAACTAGCGAAATTAAATTCGATTTTCAGATATTTGAAAGTATTTAATAAGATTTAATGGAATTTTAAATAATTTAAAAATATTTAACTATATGTTGGGGAATTAAGAAACTTTTAAGGGATTGTACGACATTTCATTGGATTTTAGGTATTTTAAGATATGCAATGAGATTTCATGGGATTTTGAATAGTATTAATAAATTTAAAAGGATTTTACTTAGTTTATTTTGATTTTGAAAAATTTTAAGGAATTCGACGATATTTTATGTGATTATAAGTAATTTTAAGCGATTTTAAGATATTTAATGGGATATTGAGTAATTTTGAAGGATCTAACTGTATTTTGTGTAATTTTAAGATACTTAAAAACTTTAAAGCGTTTTCAAAAGATTTTATCAAGTTTTATTAGATTTTTAGGTATTTTAATTGTTTCAATGATATTTCTTGGGATTTTGAGTAATTTTAAGGAACTTAAAAGCATTTTATGAAATTTGTTGGAATTTTCGAAAATTTTAAGGTGTTTAAGGAGATTTCATGTGGTTTTAAGTAATTTTATAAAAGATTTAATGATATCTTGTGGAATTTTAAGGAAAATTAAAGAATATCAGATAATTTTACTAAATTTCAAATAACTTCCCTGAAAATGTTGGGAAAATTTCCTGAATTTTAGGAAATTGAACAATTTTTTAGGGAATCTTCCTTAATCTTTTGGTAATTTATTGGAAAAATTAAGATATATTGCCTAAATAAATAAATAAATATTCCCCAAAAATACCTACTAAATATTAGCAATTTTTTCAAAAAAGACTGTTAATTTTCTATGTAAGTTAGTTAAATTTGAGAACGAAAGCCGTACCACGCTGAAAGCGTCAGTTCTCGTTAGATCACTGAAGTTAAGCAACGTTGGGCACGGTTAGTACTTGGGTGGGTAACCACTTGGGAATACTGTATTGATGTAACTTACAATATAATATTCCTAATAACTTAATTACATGAGACAAATCAAAGATTTTTTTCTAAAATCTGAAGAACTTTTCGTGAAGAATTCTAAAATAGATGTCGAATTTTTCATTAACTCTCAACATCTCGACCAGGTCAATGAAATTGAAAGAAATTTCGTGAGGTTTCATAAGATTTTAAGTAATTTTAAAGGATCTAACTGTATTTTGTATAATTTCAAGATACACTGAGAAACTCTATTTTAGAAAAATTACTAATATTGATAGCAAGTAGGGGCAAAATCCCAAAATTGAGACATTTTAATACAGAAAATAGTAATTTTACTATTTCAATAGTACTTTTTCCTATTTAAATAGTAAAATTTATTATTTTCTGTATTAAAATGTCTCAATTTCGGGATTTTTCCCCTACTTGCTATCGAATTAGTAATTTTTCTAACACAGAGTTTCTCAGTGTACTTAAAAACTTTAAAGCGGTTTCAAGAGATTTTATAAAGTAGTATTATTAGATTTTTAGGTATTTTAAGTTTTTCAATGAGATTTCATGGGATTTTAAGTAATTATAAAGGATTTAAGAATACCTTCTGGAATTTTAAAAACTTTTAAGGGATTTCAAAGGATTTCATTGGATTTTTAAGTATTTTAAGGATTTCAATGAGATTTCTTGGGATTTTGAATAATGTTAAGAAATTTAAAATGATTTTACTAAAGCTGGAATTTTTCCGATATTTTAAGGAATTTAAGGAGATTTCATGTGGTTTTAAGGAATTTTATAAAAGATGTAATGATATCTTGTGAAATTTAAGGAAAATTAAAGAATATCAGGTAATTTTACTAAATTTCAGATAACTGTTACAAATTTTGGGTAAATTCCCTAAACTTTAGGACATTGAGCAATTTTTTAGGAAATCTTCTTTAATCTTTTGGTGATTTATTGGAAAAATTAAGATATATTGCCTAAATAAATATTCCCCAAAAATACCTACTAAATATTAGCAATTTTTTCAAAAAAGACTTTTTCGTGCAGAATTCTAAAACAGTTGTCGAAATTTTCATTGACTTGGTCGAGATGTTGAGAGTTAATGAAAAATTCGACATCTGTTTTAGAATTCTTCACGAAACGTACTTCAGATTTTATAAAAAAGTTACGAAATATTTTAAAACTTTATCCTAAATTCGAAAACAGTCAAATTCGAATCTGCCCCTCATTCAAGAGCATTCAGGGAATTTTCCGAAAATCTCGAAAGAAAATCACAAAATGTGAAGTAATATTCCCCAAGAGTATTTTAGTGATTTTTTTTACCAAATGTTTGATAAAATTCTGAAATATTTGCAGAAATCATCGTCCCAACAATTTTAAGAAAAATTCACTCTGATATTTTTTACAGTGTGTTTAGAATCCTTTGAATCTTTTTAGCAAACAGAAAAAAATTTGTTTGAATTCAAAAACAATGATTGCGAATGATAGTTGCTAACATTACATGGTGATAATTAAAAAATGGAGACTTCAAATTAAAAGAATTCTTTTAAATTAATTCAAATTAAAATTCTTCCTTTATTATCTGAAAAAATTTGCTGAGAAAAAAGAAAAGATTGGGCAAATAGGATACTTTGTGTCTACTTCATCTGGATTTAACTCCATAAACGTCGAATTGGGACCAATGGCGATGGTCGTAATGCCCGCTCACGGGGAACTTGAGATTGGAAACAAAATGTCGTAAAATATCGAATTTTCCTCCGCGTTTAAGGGGAAGTTCCTTGGAGTCGATAGATACGCAACGGGACGATAGAAGGTAAAGGAAACAGTTTGGAAAAGGCGCCTGGAACGAGTCGCATCCGCGGTAAATATAAATAAAAATGGAAAGCCGGCCATTATGGCTCGCGAAAAGTATGACGCATATACCGTGGCTGTTTCAAATTGATATTTCCAAAGTCGCTTCTCTGTACGCCGTCAATGCCTCTATTCGACGATTTTTCAAAGTTACGCGGGAAAAGTGATTTTATTCCATTTCCCGATTCGCATTATGCGACTTATCATGATACTTATTACATATGTGGAATATACAACCCCTTCAATACATTTCTGAAGAGGGAGAAACAGCCATGAATTATTTTCGTCCTTTATCCATTTTATTTTCTGATTCTTTAGATTTACCGAAAATTCGGGACTATATTTTTTTTATCTTATTTGAAATCCGTATTTTAGATAACATTTTTAAGGGTGGGAGGGAGGAAAAGGACCTGTTATGGCCCTGTATAATGGAGGGGGGGGGGGGAGAGAAAAATGTTACGTATAATATTCAAGATCAAATTCTCCTAAAGTAGCTTGAAATCTTTTATATTTTTTAAATATCCTGGAAATTCCTTTGAATCTTTTAAATATCTTGAAACTCCTTTTAGTTTTTTAAAAGACATTAAAATCTTTAATATAATGAACCCAGAAAAAAGTTTTCTTGAATTCAAGAAACTTTCTTTGAATCAAAGAAATTGTAGTATTGATTAAGAAACATTAGTTTAATTCAAATTTTTTTAAACAGTTTTTTTAAAATCAAATAATTCCAAATAATTTTTTTTGATCATATGAACTTTGTTTGAATTTAACAAAATTAGTTTACAAAAGAAATAAAGGTTTAATATCAAGTTCTTACTTTGAATTATTGTAATAAAAGTTTCGATTTAAACCAAGTTTTTTACTGAGTTACTTATAAAATGATAAACATTGAAATCTGCTCTACACTCAAACGGTTTAAATAAATAAATAAATATAATTTGAAATGAATTAATTTAAAGTATGTATATAATATAAATTCTTCTACGTTAGCGTAGTTAATATAATTATCTTAAATTTAAATTGTGGTTAATATAATTAAAAGTAATTTATATTAATTAATTTAAATGGAGTTATTAATCCTATCAGAGTAAAAGCATTATATTTATAGAGAAAAAAATGAAGAATAATAACAATCAAAGAGAGGTGAAAGGGTTTTATGGTCTATTGTTAATGATAAAAATACAAAGGTAAAAAATTTATTTTATGGGATTATAAGTAATTTTAAGGGATTTTAAGATATTTTATGGGATATTAAGTAATTTTAAAGGATTTATATGAAATTTCCTATTGGATTTTCAGCAAATTTAAAATATTTTACGTTATTTTGAGTAAATAGAAAAGATTTAACGATATTTATAAGAATTATGTGATTTTACGAAATTTCAGGGAATTTCATGAGGTTTTATGGGATTTTAAGTAATTTTTAAAGATTTAACCGTATTTGTGTAATTTTAAGAAACTTAAAAACTTTAAAGCGTTTTCAAGAGATTTTATTAGATTTTTAGGTATTTTAAGGTTTTCAATGAGATTTCTTGGGATTTTGAATAATTTTAAAGAACTTAAAAGCATTTTATGAAATTTGTTGGAATTTTCCAAAATTTTAAGGTATTTAAGGAGATTTTATGGGATTTTAAGTAATTTTCAAGGATTTAAGGATATCTTCTGGAATTTTAAGTGATTTTTAAAACTTTTAAGGGATTTCAAAGGATTTCATTGGATTTTTAAGTATTTTAAGGACTTGCCTGCGATTTCTTGGGATTTTGAATAATTTTAAGAAATTTAAGGAGATTTCATGTGGTTTTAAGTAATTTTAATAAAGATGTAACGATATCTTGTAGAATTTTAAGGAAAATTAAAGAATATCAAGTAATTTTACGAAATTTCAAATAACTTCCTTAAAAATGTTGGGAAAATTCCCTAAACTTTAGTAAATTGAGCAACTTTAAGAAAAACAAATTATTTATAAAAAAAAAGAAATGAAAATTAATAAAAATCAAGGAGAGCTGAATGAGTTTCATGTATTGTTAATAATAACAATAGAGAGGTAAAAAATCTTCTAAAAAAAGCATTGCGTAATAAATAATTCCTAAAAGTCCTTGACATACTTACTATTTTCCTATAAATAAGAAAATACATAATTAAATAAATAATAAACCTAATCTAAATAATCTAAATAATGAACCCAGAAAAAACTTTTCTTGAATTCAAGAAACTTTCTTAGAATCATAGAAATTGTAATATTGATTAAGAAACATTAGTTTAATTCAAATTTTTTTAACAGTTTTTTTAAACTAAAATAATTCAAAATAATTTTTTTTTAATCATATGAACTTTCTTTGAATTAAACAAAGTTAGTTTAAAAAAGAAATAAAGGTTTAATACCAAGTTCTTACTTTGAATTATTAAAATAATTAAAAATAATAATTTTAATAATAAATAATAAAAAAATAATTTTAAGTAATTATAAAGGATTTAAGGATATCTTCTGGAATTTTAAGTGATTTTTAAAACTTTTAAGGGATTTCAAAGGATTTCATTGGATTTTTAAGTATTTTAAGGACTTGCTTGCGATTTCTTGAGATTTTGAATAATTTTAAGAAATTTAAGGAGATTTCATGTGGTTTTAAGTAATTTTATTAAAGATGTAACGATATCTTGTAGAATTTTAAGGAAAATCAAAGAATATCAAGTAATTTCACGAAATTTCAAATAACTTCCCTAAAAATGTTGGTAAAATTCCCTAAACTTTAGTAAATTGAGCAACTTTAAGAAAAACAAATTATTTATAAAAAAAAAAGAAATGAAAATTAATAAAAATCAAGGAGAGCTGAATGAGGTTCATGTATTGTTAATAATAACAATAGAGAGGTAAAAAATCTTCTAAAAAAAGCATTGCGTAATAAATAATTCCTAAAAGTCCTTGACATACTTACTATTTTCCTAAATAAGAAAATACATAATTAAATAAATAATAAACCTAATCTAAAGACTTTTTGAATTAGAGTTAATAAAATAACAATAAAACGTGTCTATTACAGAGAATCTCTTCTCATTTGAAGGTAATTTCTTTTGAAGATCTGCTTATTCAAGTTACTGAAAAATAATTGAATTTTTTCTGCCTGAAATAAAAAAGAAGATGATAAAAAAAAAGTAATACGTCGATTAGGGCGAATTGAAAACATTACTTGAGTGTTTAAAGGTCGGTTAAAAGTCGTCTCCGAGGGGAGGAAGCCGCTCGAAGAAATAGAGCGGTGGGTATAGTTATACATTGAGGTATACATAGGTGGGTGCTACTCTCCATTCTTCCGTTATCTCGGCACGGAGAAAGCGTGATTGCCTTTATGGGGGAAGAAAGGGTCTTTTGCGGTAGCGATAATGTCCCTCTGCAACGGCGGCACCGCGACGCTATCTGAAATAAAACACGGCTCTCACCGAGGGCAAAGAGAGCTTCCTTTTCTCTCCTAACTTGCACACTCTCAATCTTTTACCGACTTTCGGCGACGAAATGGACCAGGCTGTAATTTTATTAAAAAAATGAGAATGTAAAAATCAATATATTGATTTCTCGGGTCTATAATAAACTGATTAATCGTGAAAAATTGATTTAAAACAATTTGAATGTGAAGCAGAGTCAATTTGCTGTCTTAAAATTTGCACTAAAAAATACTGAAATAAAGGGTCCTTTGCACTCTTTCATCTTCGAATTGTCCCTCGCAAAAAACACGCCAATACGAATTGATCGTGACATGCTTACAAAAACATTCGAAGGCGTGATCCTCCCATTTTTTTCGACCCTCTGTCTTCTCACCCCGACAAATAATACCCTGCCCGACCCTTTTTCAGCACCAATGCGTACCCCATGGTATATTATATGGGTGGTTATTCACGTATCACGCAGATTTGTAAAACTGAAGTTAATTGACTTCTTTTTTGGACAAATAAAAAATCAAGCTTCTTTTTATACATTTTAACATTTTTGTATTCTCTCTAAATCTGAATTAGTGAAAAGTGAGCCACTAATTTACTTTAGTGAACATTTTTACTAATTATTAGTTGTATTTCACTATTTCAATTCGCAGTTTTTAACTTTTCACTAAAGTTTTAGTTAAAAATAACTAACAATTAGTAGAATTTTTCACTAAAGTAAATTAGTAACTCACTTTTCACTAATTCAGATTTAGAGAGTAATATATGGGATTGGATAATGTGAAACTGTTTTCGATATTCAATAATTTGAAATTTATTTACAAATGGCACTTTATGTTACAGAGGAATGTCACAGTAATGACATATCATTAACAATTACAGTTTTTCCTAAAGGCGATACGATTAAGTAGACTAGTTCGTAATGCAGCCTCAATTATTACAGAACTGAGAAAACGATTTGTTAGATTCAAATAAAAACATTAAATATATATTTGTTTATATGAAATAATTTCTTTTAATCGAATTAAAATGTGTTTAAGCAATTTTTTTTTGCATCAAACAAACTGTTTTCTTGAGATTATATGGAAATTGAGATAAGCAGGCGATTATTGGGCGATTTTTTTTTTTTCTGAAAATCTATACACTTCGAGAATCGTAGCTACATTAATAACAGTTAATAACTGAATCAAATTTACAATTGTAGTTGTACACATTTTGGTATTACATTTTCTAAATTTATTTATCATACAAGTTTTAATGACAATACAGGCGATGTCGAATATTTCTACAACAGTCACATCGGAAATATTACAAATTATAAAATAACTGAGTTTTTATGCGATTTGAAGAAAATTCAACTTATGTGTTTAGTGGAGATAAAATTGTATTTTTCTGAATCAGCTTAGATGTTAATTGATATGTTTAGCAGAATTTACTCTCTCAATCTGAATTAATGAACTACTAATTTAATTTTGTTATTTGTTCGTAAAACTTAAAACGGAACTTTGTTCCATACAAAATTGGGTTGAAGTTTCAGACGTCTAGGCAAGATTTTTTTTACATTTATTGAAATAATAATAAAAAAAAAGTTTCCACTGTTCCCAACACTTAAAATTTGTATTTAGCAATTTTAGAGAACTTAGAGGTATTTTATAGAGACTTTAGAGAATTGCAAAAGATTTTCGGTAATCTTAAGGAATTCCAAGAGATTTTATAAGATTTAAAAAATTATAAAAGGATTTCAGGAGATTTATACTAATTTTAAGGAATTTCAAGGGTTGCTAAGAGATTTTGATTGATTTTAAGAATTTAAAGGGATTTTTAAAAGAGCTGAAGTTACCAATGGAGAAAAACAGTTTACACTGTTCCCAATTTATAAGATTTCAAAAATTATAAAAGGATTTTAGGAGATTTATAGTAATTTTAAGGAATTTCAAGGGATACTAAGAGATTTTGATTAAATTTAGGAATTTAAAGGGATTTTTGAAAGAGCTGAAAAGTTACCAATGGATTTTTTCAGAAATTTCACAAGATTTCAAAACATTTGAATTTTTTTAATCTTCAAGAGATTTGAAGATATTTCAAAGACATTTACAGAAGATTTAAAAGTTTCTAAAGAATTTCAAGAAATTCCTTACAATCGCTTAAATTAATAAAAATAAAATGATTTTGGGAATTTTTTGATATCTTAATCCAATAAATGCAACAAAAAAAATGAAATAAAAATATTTATCAGACTAGACGTCTGAAACTTCAACCCCATCCATACAAAGATAATAATTTTCTAAGAATTTCTTAATTGGCATAAATCAATAACAATCTAACTTATTAACAAGAACAAATTTAGTTAAATTATTACAAGAGGACGAATTACAAGAGTTGATGAATTGAGATTTAGATTCAGAATTCATGATGATTATACAGAAAACTATTCTCACTGGTTCATTCCATCTATTCAATCAACAACTAGAAAATTTCTATCGAATTAAAATTTTTCACTAATTTTTGGATCATTCCTTTTTAATCGCATGACTCAACAAATTTTCGCACCCTAAAATCCAGAAAAAATGTGTGAATGTCCAAATGGCAGTCATGCTATAAAAAATCATCATCCATAGCAATCACATATTTAAAACTTTTTAACAAATTGGACACTCAGAAAAAAGTTTGTTTGAATCAAACAAACGTATCATTGATATAGAATCAAAGAAAAAATATCTTTGTATTAAACAAAATTTGTTTGAATTAAAGAAAATTTCTTTGAACCTATAATGTAATTTTATTAAAGATGTAACGATATCTTGTGGAATTTTAAGGAAAATCAAAGAATGTCAAGTAATTTTACGAAATTTCAGATAACTTCCCTAAAAATTTGGGGAAAATTCCCTAAACTTGAGGAAATTGAGCAATTTTAAGAAAAAGAAATTATTTATAGAAAAAAAAAATGAAAATTAATAACTATATCAATGATACGTTTGTTTGATTCAAACAAACTTTTTTCTGAGTGGACATACAATTTAAAAATGAAACTTAACAAAAGCACAGACAAAGATTAAACGTCAACAAAATATTTTCAATAAATTCAACCAAAAATGACAATGAAAATAAATTTTGTAAATAAATGATTTCGGTTGATAGAATACGCTATATGAATCGAAGAACATTTTACTGAACAAATTATTTTCTATTTCACATAGTAACAAAACGTTTTGATGAATCTAAAGTTCACGTCTCGATTTATTGATATAAAATAGAACACGTATCATGTTGTATTAAAAAGCGTGGATAACAAAATGGTACATATATGTATATGAATGTATGGAGTGGTTTCGTCGTATCTACGTTAGTATTCAGAATGTTTGGCTTATTTCACATGACTGCCTTCCAAAGAAGAGATTTGCTTCTGTTGGAAGAGGTTTTTTTTTCTAGGGATACCATTCCGGCCTTTCGTATGCTGTAATATGTGACGAGAGGGTTGGGTCGGTTATCTCATCAAAATTGGACTCTTCTAGCCTTCGCGTATCATGTCGTTTGGGGTAGGAGATCTCTTTGTAGGATTTGGTTGCGGTGTGATATCGATTCGATTTTCGCGGACATGCATCTCTCTGTAACAACTTATCAAGCTGCCTTTTCGGCATAAGCGCATTTTAGTTTTCACCAAAAGCTTCTTGCAAAATGCAGCTCCTGTCATTCAAATCAATTCGCATATATACACATCAGTTTCCAAATATGCTTTCATAAGACTGAGATTAAATTAGATTAAATCTAAATAATCGTTAAATTAGATTAAATCTAAATAATCGTTTAGAGTTCCAATTTTATTTGGATAGACTTGAATTTCTGAATATTTTCATAATATATTTTTCTGAAGAATCTGGAGATGTTGACATGTTTTCAGGAGGAATTAAGATAACGAAAAGTTTTATTACTTTCTTAAACTGAATTCACTCTATTTATGTGTATATATATATATATATTTTATACTTCCTCTTTTTGTTATTTGCTTTCGACAATAAGATAAGAGTGATTTAAAATGTGAGAGTATGTTATTTGTATAGACTCTCTAGGAAATGATAATATTTTCATGGCCAGAGAAATCAAGTACTTGAAAATCCGGTTTAAGTATTAAAAAGTGAATAATGTACTATTAATATCCTAATTAATATCCTAATTTCTGCAATCCACCTTTTCATCAACCAACCCCAAGAAGAAAAAATCCCCAATCTCAAGAAGCACATGATCGATATTAATCAACATACCCTACAATAATTATTTCTTTGGCTGATAACAATCAGCTCTTCACTGAACACTCCCAACAGAGTTCCTCTGGCTCCTAGAATTATTCAGTAGCCTGGAGCCTTCCCTGTCCTCTTCATCTCTTCTAGACGAAACCCCAGACATAGTTGTAGTTGTCGTTGTTGTAAGGTCAGTTGCTGTGCAAGAGCTTTGAGAAATAGGAGACAACATTGGAGGTACCCGCCACCAATCAGGAGTAGTCCAATTGGACATGAGGTTCCCCCGAAAATTAAGATCCGGGAGAACCGGAAGCGGTCTTCATATAACGTGACCTCTAGCTGATGTGTTTCCCGTGAGACTTTGAACAGAGAAGATACTACTCTCTGTTTTAGTTGTTGAAGGTAGTGAAGTCAGAACAGAAGATAGAGTCCGGAATTTATCAAACCTCTCAGCTGGTGAAGATGTATACCGATCCTCTGATTTCTCTTCCTCCTGCTTATCTGATGATGTGAAGTCTTCAACCTTTCGGTAACAACCATCATCTCTGTTGTCTCGATTCTCAAGGCTAAAGCGATCATCCTCTGGTTTCACTGGACTCGGGAAAGGTCTATCCTCTGCTTTTTCGGGAAGAAATGATGTCCTCTTGGGGTCCTTGGAAGGACTTGGACATCCACAGTTTGGCTGGAGACAAGTTGGAGTTGTGAGACCAGGCCAGGATACAGATTGATGGCCTGAGTAGAAAGTACCTCCGGATCCATAGATTGCTTGGAAGGCCAAGTCTGCTGCTAACTTTCCACCAGAGAAGTCTTCTCCTAATTTGTGTTGAATTGGGTAGAGGGGATAGGGAAAGGGAGGGAAGAAACGAGGGATTTTGAGGTCATCGTGGGTTATCAAGGGGTGGTTTATAGGTGAGGCTAATGGGGGTAAGAGACCTCGAGATATGGAACTAAGAGAATCGGATGGTGACATTGTTAAAGGTGAGAGGGAGAATCCGAACTTGTTTTCCTTCTTGACGAGCGATTTTGGCTTTCTACGTGGACGGTACTTGTAATCAGGGTGTTCCTTCATGTGCAGCGCCCTGGAACAAAAAGCAGAGACGGGTTAGGGGGATGTCGACGAAGTGTTGATGCAAATGTTGTTGCTGTTATTGTTGGAAAGTTGGACAAATGTCGGTCCAACTTTCGGGACTGGATTAATTCAATAGTGAAAGGGAAAGGCCAGAGCTCTCGGGTCTTTAGAGTTTTGGTTGTTTAGTAGCGAGAAGGGTTCAAAAGTCACTGGAATTGGAATCATAAAATCGAAAATGAATAGGTGCTAAAGGGATTCAAAATTTTATATTATAAAAAAGTGATGGTACCATATATAGAATATATTGTTGTTAATGTTAGGTATTCAATCGAACTAAAAACCGATTAAATGCTAATTAAATCTGTACAATTGGTAGTAAATCTAAATTGTGGTAGGTTTTTGAAAAATTGACGCTAGTGAGCTCTAATATATTGATGAGAACCTAATTGATTTAAAAATTACGGGAATTTTGTGAATATACCGGATTTGAGAAATATCTTGAGATTATTTTTTCGTTGTTAAAACGACTGCTTTCAAAAAGATTATATACAGAATAATGTTAAGGAATTTAAAAGGGTTTTAGGAAGTTTATTGAGATTTTAGAGATGTTAATTGATTTTAAGGGATTTTAAAATAATTTTAAGAACTTGTAATATAGAATTAAACTTTACTAGTATATTTCCCACTCCTCAATATATAAGGTCTATATAATGTAGAGCGTCAGGCCCGCTCATCAGTTCTTACCTGGTAATTAAAGCGACGTGATATCACGAGTGTGATATTACCTTATAATAACAGTTTAGTGATTTATTTCATTACATTTTTGGCGATCCTGCCAGGATCCGATCAAATACTTCGAGGAAAGCATTTTTACGGAAAAGTAAGACTTTTCCTCTCATAAGTGACGGAGACCTGGAGAGACCAGAAGAATTCTACGGAATTCAACAGTTAAAAACTCCGGATTGATCCACGGACAACCCGTAAACCAAAGTAAGTAAGGAGATAGATAAAATTAGTCCCTGAATTAAGTAAGGGCTATAC
>UCOK01012182.1:0-25894 GCA_900474325.1 Synergus umbraculus
CAGAAAAACCGTAACCTACAAAATTCGAATAAAATACTTATATATAATATTATGAGTATAGTAGTCAGAAATTACACTATAAAAATTAAATACGAGATCAATATATAAATAATTTTTCCATTTTTACACATTACGTACCTGGATTAGTAATATTTTAAGTATAAACTGTATAAAAACTGGACCAAAAACAATAACATACACTTGTGGGCAAGTGGCACTCAAACTTCATCTGTCGTCTGCTAGTTGCATAAAACTCCACATTTCCCATATTTTCTACTTCACAGAGTCTATTTTATTCAATAAAAATGTCTAAAAACTTGAAGCAGTATACAAATTTTTACTTAAACTTCATTTTTTTCGAAAATACAATTTCTATTATTCATAATTTAACTTTTACCGCTTTGGTAAATATTTTCCGGTCATGACCGGTAAATTTTCGGTATTACTCGGTAATACCAGTCACAAGCCATCACTAGTTAAGGTGCAGTCCCATGTCGGTAGAAAAAGTCGGCGCAAAGCAGAAACTCATCAGAGTGAAAGAGAAAAACAGATCTGCCTATCTCTGTCACTCTCATGAGTTTCTGCTCAGTGCTCTCAAACGGGGCTACCTGTGCGCGCAGTACTTGTTGGCTTACCGGTGGAGAAATTCTTCCATTGGTCCATTTAATTCGATTTTAAATCGCGTGCCAGATTACAGTCAATTGCAGAATTTCTCCAGCAGAAAGCCAACACGTGCTGCGCGTGCAAGTAGCCCCGTTTGAGAACACTGTTCAGTGTTGTGCTTTACGCCGACGTTTTCTGCCAACATGGGACGGCACCTTTAGAGTGGCGTCCCATGATTGCGTTTTGCATTGCCTTATAATGAAAAAGAAAAAGATAGTAGTATACTTTTTCCTCTCTTACTCTCATTATGATGCAACGCAAAACGCAATAATGGTATACCAACCTTACTTGGAGTTTCTGTGACTTGGAGATTATGACAGATGGTTTCAATTAAATGAACTTTAGGTTAGGTGTTTATTCGGAAGAAAGAAAATTATGTCAAAGGAACGGATAAATGAAAACTATGACAAATAGCATTTCGGAATAATTGTTAGGAAAAATAAAAATTATGTTAAATAATAGTTTGGAAAAATAATAATGATGGAAAATAATTTTTGAGCAAAATAAAATGATAGCACATTATTATTATTAGATGAAGTGAGTTTATATAAAATTAATTTTATGATTATAAAAATTTGGGGCATTTTCATGCGCCCTGAACTAATTAAATGTTGCAGTCTGTACATAAATTACATTATGTTGTAGAATGGCGGACGGCATTCAAATTCTGGAAGAACGAGTCGCTATGCTTGAGAAAAAGATTTATGGGACTGGCAAAACTTGTGTAGCTGAAACTGTGTTACCTGAAATTCCTGTTATTGAAACTCTTATGAACGCAAATGTATTTGTTTCATCTGCGCTTTCTGGGCGTGAAAATGCCAACTCATTAATTAACAGGTTGCCTGAATTAAGCAAATACTTGGACCCATACTTCGAACATAGTGAATTACAAACTGATGCTAAACTAGAGTTTGTACTAGCTACGGAATTAGAAACCAGAGAGGATCTTCGTCTGCTAACTGAAATGCAAAAACTAATGCCAGTATTGGAAACAGATCGCATTCAAGATGTACCAGAATTGTTTAAAAAATTGAGCACTATTACATTAAAGTATCTAAAGATGAACGAAGAATCAAAGGCATTAACCGGAGAAATTCATGAGTTATTTACCAAATACAACTCTATTATAATAAGCATCGCAGAATCGCTTATAGCAATGGAGGCGGGAGTTACTGCTGCTGAAATATCTGTTATGCCTAACAAACAAACATATTAACGACGAAATTATGAAACTAATTTAAATTTGTTATTTTATGACTTTCTTCTATTTCAAATATTTTTTTAACTATTTAATCTATTTAATGTTCATTTTTTAAAGATGAGATGAATTGTAATAATAAATACAGTATTAATTCTTATTAATCACATATTATCGAGAACTTTTAATTCGTGCGAAGCATAAAAATGATTTAAATTCGAAATTTACATATATGTGAGAAGAAAAAGGATTTCTTGTGCCGATACGAATCGATCATCATGTATGACTAATATGTTTCATTGAAAATTAAAAACATTATGGTTATTTATAATTTTGAGAAATTGAATTTTCAACTATTACTTTTCAAACTATCACATTTTCAAGCTGATGTAAAGAATATGATACTTTTTTTACAGTATGTTTTTACATTTTTTTTCTTAAGAACAGAAATATATTTCGAATATATTTAACATACAATATTTTTCTTTTCTTTAAAGCGTTAACGTTACATTATCATTATTCTTTGTTAATTTTTAAGAGTACTTACTTTTCAAAAGGATGATACACCAGTTAGCATCTTTAAGGAGTCATTACGAAGCCTGAAATACTGAAAAGTCTTTCTCGCGAGGCGCTGATAGGCCTACTGGCCATTGTAGAGGAGGCTTAGTGTCATCCTCCTTGATCATTACCATTAATCCAATTTTAATAAAATGGTTGGAGTTTAATGGCCATTTATTGCGAACAATAAGTTGGTTTCAATATTCCTTATGCCATCTTTTCCAAAAGTGTTCACGCATCCTTTGAGCGTGTTCCCATGATGATAAACGGTTGACAGCTGTATTTGAGAAATCCACCTGTGGAAAGCTTGTTAGTGGACCGCCAATCAAGATGTGACCAGGAGTTAAGGGACGAAGGTCATTTGGATCACTAGACATAGGAGATATGGGACGAGAATTTAAAATGGCTTCTCTTTCAACTATGCAAGTTTCTAGTTGCTCATATGTTAATAAAGTATCTCCTACAGTGCCTATAAGATGATGCTTGAATGACTTAACTGCAGCTTCCCACAAACCACCAAAGTGTGGTGCACCGGGAGGTGTAAAGTGCCAAGTGATTTTTTCACTATTTAAAAATCCCTGCATGTTTTTATTTTGTTCAAAAAAAAGAAACAAGTGATATAACTCATTAAGTTCGCGATTGGCACCAACAAAATTTTTTCCATTATCGGAATAAATTGCCTTTGATTTTCCTCTTCTGGAAAAGAATCTTTTCAAGCTAGCGAGAAAGGCTTCAATTGTGAGATCACTCACTAGTTCAAGATGAACTGCCTTGGTTGCCATACAAACATAGATTGCAACATGAACTTTAAGTTTTTTACAATTTTGAAAACGTTTTTCCTTAATGTATAGTGGCCCACAATAATCCACACCAACATTAAGGAACGGTCGAAGTGATTGTGAAGATCGTACTTGAGGAAGATTACCCATCATATAATCTACACCTCGCAGTTTAATACGAAAACATCAAACACATTGATGTACTATTATGCGTGTTACATTGCGACCATCCAAAGGCCAAAAAATTTCTCTGACCAAATACAGAGTTGCCTGAGCTCCAGCGTGTTTGAGTCTTAAATGCTCTTCGCGAATAATTAATTGTATGACGTGATGATTTGAAGGTGGAAGAATCGGATGTTTTTGTTCATAGGACAGTTCCGAATGAACAAGCCTACCACCGACCCTAAGAATCCCTTGATTGTCTAGAAATGAATTCAAGGGGATTAAACGGCTGCGATCATCAATTTTTTCTTTCAACTTCAATTTATTTATTTCTTTAGAGAATTCAGCTGCTTGTGTGAGCTGAATTATGCATTGAATAGAAGCATCGAGTTCTGATTCAGTAAGAGAACCAAGATTTCTGTTATCCTTGTTTTTTAAATTGTGAAGAAAGTGGAGCAAATAGGCGATGTGCCATTGAAGTTTGGCTAAAGAGCTAAATTTTTCTAAAAGGTTTTTTCCAACTTGCATTACTTTTATACAAATTGACACTGTAATGGGTTGATGTTTAGGTAGTGCCTTTTCCAAATGTAAAATTTGGGACCAATGTGATTTCTCTTGTGAGAGCCAAAGGACCTTTTTTCCAAATTTGAGTTTCTAAAAACTCTTGAGGCATCTGACCTCGCAATGGTAAATCAGCGGGATTGTCTTGAGAAGGAACATGTCGCCATTCACAAAATTGCGTGAGTCTTTGAATCTCTGCGATTCGATTTGCTATAAAGGTGGGTTTGGTATAAAGGTTCAGTTTTTATCCACTGCAAAGCAATAGTGAAGTCTGACCAAAGAAAGAATTTGCTAATTGTAATTTAAAGAGCTCTTTGAGTATTTGTAACCAGTTTTGCAAGCAAAAGAGCTGGACATAACTCCAATCGCGGTAGAGTCATGGTATTGCTACTGATGGGTGCAACCTTTGATTTCGAACACACCAAAAAGGAATGGTGTTTGCCATAGACATCAGTAGAACATACATAAATACAATTACCATATGCCTTCTCATTTCATTGTGATCAGAAGCGAGTATAAAGCGATCAAATTTAACTTTACTTAAGAGAGGTAATTTTACCTTGTATTCTGTCCACATAGTATGAATACTAAGAGGAACTGAACTATCCCACGAAATACTAGCCTTCCATAGAAGTTGGATTGTAATTTTTGCTTTAACTATCACAGGTGCTAGTAGACCAAGAGGATCGAATAATTTTGCTATTTGAGAAAGAATAGAGCGTTTTGTAACTTGTTTTGGAAAGTCTAATAAGTTCACTGAGTAGAATATAGAATCTTCGCGAGGATTCCATTGAATGCCTAAAGCCTTTATAGTAGAGTCTGGATCTAGGGACATGTGAGTGTTAGAAGGATTGACTGCAACGTCTGAAACTAGAGTAGGGTCATTTGAAGCCCATTTTCGAAGAGGAAATCCTCCCTTTTCTAAAAGCTCGGTAAGATCGTCACGAAGAAAAATAGCTTCTTCTTTAGTGTTTGCACCGGTTAAGAGATCATCTACGTAAAAATCTCTTTTTAATATAGTGGCTGCGATAGGATGCTGTGCTCCTTCATCATCGGCTAACTGATGTAACGCACGAATAGCGAGAAAGGAAGTACATGAAGTGCCATAAGTGACGGTATTTAAGCAATATGTTTTTATAGGTTCATTTTCATTTTTACGAAATATTATTTTTTGATAAATTGTGTCATCATGAACGCGAACCTGACGATACATTTTTTCTATATCTGCAGTAAGAGCATATTTGTGCGTACGAAATCGAGTCACTAGAGAAAAAAGATCGTCTTGAATAGTGGGGCCGATCATGAAAAAATCATTAAGTGATATACGGGTGGATGTTTTGGCGGATCCATCAAACACTACACAAGTTTTAGTAGTAATCCTATCAGTTTTTATAACAGCGTAATGAGAAAGATATAAGCCTCATTCGGAAGAGTTTGTATTCACGAAAGGCGACATGTGATTTAGAGTCTCATACTCTTCTAGAAAGTTGCAATAATCCTGTTTTAGTGTAGAATTTTTAGCGAAACGATTTTCGAGATATTTAAAACGACGAGAAACCATAGGGAGTGATTCTCTGATTTTACCTTTATTTTCATTAAAGGGTAATTTGACGATATAACGACCATCGTCATTGCGTTGTGTATTGTTTACAAAATGTGCTTCGCACGCCTTTTCTTAAGTAGAAAGAATCTTGGACTTAGGGATTTCTTCAATTTCCCAGAATTTTGAGAGATTATTATCCAGAGAAGTCCAGTGTATTGCGAGATTGCATTGAACATTGCTTGAGATACGAGAATTGTTTATTTCTCCCGCAAAGATCCATCCAAGTTGTGTTTTTTGAAGGACTAAATTAGGATAGTTTTTAAATGTTATTTGTCCTACTCATAAAAGTTTGAAAAAGACCTTAACACCGAGAAGAACATCAATATCCGATGGCTTGTGGAAATTAGGATCCGCCGAAGTGATGTTCTTTGGAATCTCGAAGTCAGTTCGCTCTAGAGGCAAAGAAGGCATTTCTGTTGTGATACGAGAGAGTACGAAGAAATCAAGATATTTTTGATAATTACTAAAACGCGATTTTATAGTAGCGGAAACTGAATGTTTAGTTCCAGCTGTTGTATTTTCGATACCATTGATTAAGACATCAACTTCTCTTTTTTGTAATTTTAAGAAGGATGCAATATCTTCAGTAATAAAATTTACTTGTGAACCTGGATCCAAAAATACTCGACAAGTTTTAGATTTTCCCTGTGGATTGAATAAATCAACAATTGCAGTGACTAGAAGTCCTTCAGAAGAAATATTTGCAAAACAGGATTGAAAAGAAGATTTGCTTGATGAAGAGTTGATTCTAATGCAGTTTGAGTTTTAATTTCTGAAGACTTGTGTTGTGTAGGCGAAAACAGCCCTTTGTAATTTTCGAAAATGAATTTTTTGAATATAACTTCTCAAGTAATCAAAATTTAATGCTGATGTAAAGAATACTTAATGCTTCCTCTATGAGGATGAGCATTCAATGAGCAAAGTGCTCATTGAATGAGTACAGAAGTTGATATAACTTGACAGCTAGTTTAATATGATGAGCATTTTTCTTTTTAATCTTAAAAAAAATCTACTTTGTGGTAAAATTTTACACAAACCTAATACTTTCTCTAATGATAATGTAAAATTTTTTAAGATTTAAAAGAAAACTACTCATTCTATCAAAAAATGATTAATTGAGAATTTGTAAATCATTTTAAGATCAATACTTATGTTATGATAATGTTCTCTGTATCTCGTGTTATTTGGCTAAAAATTTTAATTTTTGATATCTCAAGAAAATAAAAAAAAATAGTCATTTAAATCAGGTAAGGTGTTAAAAAAGGTATGTTTTTCATACTTTGACTCTGTTATAGTTTAGGAACAATAATTATGCTATTGATACTGTTATATGTAGATATCCCGTTATTTGGCTAAAAACTTGAAATTTGAAATTTTTCAAGAAAATTCAAAAAGTGGTTATACCAGTCTTGTAAGACGTTCAAAAAGGAACATTTTTTATCTCTTAACTTTTTTTCATAGCTTGTGTTATTTAGCTTAAGGGGTTAGTACCAAAGTTTTCACCTTTTTTTTAAAGAATTTTTTTATCAGATTAAAATTTATATTACAAATCCTAACTTTTCACACATGATTATAGATATAAAACACTATTACAAAATTTTTTGTTTTTAATAATAAATCTGGCTGGTATGGCTGCCGGAAGTTATCCATTTTAAAATCTGGCGTGCATGATTTAGAGAAAACTATTGGACCGATCGGGCTGAAATTTGGATATGTTCTACACATGTGTCGCTATCGCATGAACCAGAATAATTGATATCTGAAAAAAAAATAAATACAAAATGGCCGATTTGAAGATTTTTCACCTTTTTTTAATCGTAAATGGTTTTAAAAAAAGGCTAAAATTATTCAATACACTCATCTCCCGATTGAGGGCACTTTTCACGCTTGGCTGATTCTACATCCCCCCCCGAGCGTCCCTCGACAGCCTACACTGAATAGCTCGAGCTATTCTTAATCCCATCCGATCGAGGACACTCGACCCCCGAGCGGTGCCGTCGATCGGGAGATGAGTGTAATTATTATTCTGATTCATGCGATAGCGACACATGTTTAGAATAACATATCCAAATTTCAGCCCGATCGGACCAATAGTTTTTTCGGAATCCTGCACGCCAGGTCGAAAAACGTTGTTTCGAGAAAAACGCGTTTAGTTTTTGATCTAAAATACAGGGTGATCCTTTTTAATCTACATGTATCTTCTAAAATACTATATTTACGAAAAAATGGTTTAGACAAAAGGTGACCAAGATCGAGAGGGCTATTTAACTGTACCATCAATTTTGACCTTGAGTTCAATTTTCAAGGTCATTTGCTTCAAACGCACGCCAACTGCACGTTCGGCGCGTTCGAAATGCTTACGTTGTTTTGCGTTTGTCGATCTGTTCTCGATACTTATGACCAAAATAACGATTAATCCAACAATTCTACATATATTTATTATAAGAATTTGCACTTTTTGGAAAATCAATTTTTCAAAAATGTTCTTTGGTACTAACCCCTTAAAATTTTAATTTTCTTTATTTTTCGAATTTTTGAAATGTTATATATCTGACAATTTTTTTTTATCAAAAAAAGTCATAATGATAAATTGTTCCACTATTTAAGTACTACAAATATCCTTAAACAGAATTTGTAAACTAAAAAAAAAAAATTTTCAAAAATTTTAAAAATTATCTAAATTTTTTAATTTTTATCCAAAATGGCTGGCTAATGAACTTGACCATTTCAGAACACTAAAAGAGTATACCAAAGGTCAATCAAATCGGTCAATTATTTCGAAAGTTATCGTGCTCACAAACTAAAATCTATAGACAGACTACATGAGACCAAGGTTTATTGCTAAAAAATTATCATTATTTACGTATAATTGGTTTAATTAATTTGCTCTTATGGTAAAGTATCACATGCCCTTAAGTCTTTTTTATAAACTTGATTTTTGAGAACTCATTCACGAAAAATATTCTTTTACAATTTTTTTAATTTTGACGCACTGATTACGAATATGATAATAAAAATTGGTGCAAATTTTATTTTCATGGTGAAATCATTAAAAAACCATAAAAATCATGGTTTTTGGGTTTACAATTGAAGCTCATAATAGCGACGCTCGTATTAGCGGTTCCGTGGGGGCGGGAAGAGAGACGCCTCGAACTCAGCAGTACGGCAACGTTTCCATCAGTGTTGCCAGGTCGCCAAAATATAAATCTTCAGATTGCGCAGATTTTTCTTCAAAAATCTTTAGACAATTTTGAAAAGTTTCTTCAGATTTCAAGAAAAAATCTTCAGATTTTAAAAGTCAGTTTTTTAAATAAATAATAAAGTTATTATGAACTACGGATATTCAAAGGCATAATATTAATTTAATCTTAAGAATTTAACTGCTCAAAATACTAAACCAGAGATGTTTCATGAACGTTTCACTGCATTAATGTCTTTCTTTGTAAATATGTTAACCCAACCCTGGTTTCCATAAGATTCTAGTGGAAACCAGGGTTGGGTTGACATATTTACAAGGGAAGACATCAATCCAGGTAGAGATCCTCTAGGGAGAGTTGGGACATCTGAAACAGTAGTTGCCTGTTGCAATTGATCCAAAAATTTAGGTCCTACAGGATTATGGAAATCGTCTCGAAAGCGAGCGATTTTTAAATAAAATTTATTTCTTTTTCAATAAAAATGATTAAAAAAACCGCGGCTTAAATATTTTATAATACTAAAAATTCAACAGACGGCATTCTGTAACATTTCTAAAATGAAATATTATTTTTTAAATAAATATCAAAATGGAATATTTTGTCAACTGAGGTTATGTTGTTTTTCAATTGAGGTTATGTGGCCTATAAGATGAGCACCAACGCGCATGCGTTTCTTGACGACTTCCGTAATCCGGTAATACCTAAGCATGTTGGAGGGGCCACAGTATCTTAACTCTCTCCAAAGATATTATTCTTAGTAGATGCGGTGCTAGTAATTTTTTACTTGCTTTTAGGTACTCTAACAATACAAGCGAAAGAACCAAAACTAACTTTTCGTCATAAAAATCAAGCAATTAATTTAATTATCCTGATTTTTTAATAATATAACGTTGAAAACATATATACATCTAATGAAACTATATTCATAAGCAGAAAATGCGTTAATATTCTAAAACTCGAACGCGCCACATTAGCCGCCGCTCTCCTATCTCGGTTGGTCAGTTGGGATTTATCGGGTTGCCGAGCAGGTAAACAAGTCAGGACCGTATGTACCAGTGTTCGCAACCAAGCTCGGCGGGCTCCAATAATACACTAAGGAGATTATTCACTTAGAGTAATTCTCACTCTGTCGCTACGGTACTGCTGAGCACTGCCGAGTTTGAAACGCCTTCATTTTTAACGCATCTATAACTCATCATCTTGTTAACTCCCTTCATCTATATTTGAGAGCGAACCCAACTTCTATGGAAGTCAGAAATCAGGCGGGCCGAAATCACGATTTCACATGGAAAAAATTTGTTGCTTGGGGAAAGTCTTGAAAAGTTTTAATGACTTTTAGGAAATAGCATAAAAGAGTCGAATAACTTTTAAGAAACATAGTCGAAGAAAATAAGTCGCGTATTTATTATAACAAAGTATTTAAAACACTGAGCGATCTTTTCTAAGAATTAATAATTCTGTCTTCTAAAATTTTCTCGACAGTCGAAAAAAATGATGCGCAAAAACGTAATTCGTAGTATCGCGCAATGCGGTCTCGCCCGGTTTTCTGCTGTTGTGATAATTTTGGTTAGATTTCATGTTGTTTATATTTATTTTATCTATTTTGTCTTGTCTGTAACAATGAGGGATTTTGAAAATTATATTGAAACCATAAAGTAACTTTTGAATCAGGGTCTCAGAATTAAAGAATAAAGTCGGCACTGCCTCCAAATGCAGAATGTGAATCAAATATTTCACAAAAGTCTCCACGAGGTATCTTGGGTATGCGGGTTAAGGCGTACGATTAGAATTAGGTTTAGGATGGCGAGCGTTCGAATCTTGGTGCTGCGAAGTATTTATAAAAAATTGCGTGATTGTAGTGTACAGATACTATTGAATATTCTAATATCTAACTAGCTATAATAACCTACACTCAGAAAGGTTAACCAGAAATTGTTAAATTCATTCAGAAATTGCTGTTCTTTAGTTATTAATAGTATAATTGTAATAATAATTTCATGTTAGATTATATAAGTAATGTAAAATGAAAAACAATTAACAAAATAATTAAGTGCAGGATCATATCGCAGAAAATAATATTTTCCTTTTTACACTATTCAACAATTTCTTTGACTGTCGCTTAAAATTTCGACTACTGGCTTAGAAAATATAAAATCTGTTTGATGAAACCCACATTGTTTTAAATTTTCTGCGACTGTCACTTAAACTTTCGAATTTACGTTTTAAATTTTTCTTAATTTTTGTATATATTTCAGTCGATTATTTATTATTTTCTTGAATAATGAGTTTCATAACATTTAATCGACTTTCTGACATATCCACGAGTATTACACAAAGTCTATGACTTTTTAAGAGACACTTTTTTTCCGTGCAATTTATACTCCAAAAATATGAAGATATTCAAGAACTTCAGATATTAAATTATTATTTTACAGATATTAAAGAAGTCCTTTTCATATTTCATATAAATCTTAATTTATTCCGTTAATTAGAAATAAAAGAAAAGATGTAAACTTATTCATCATTACACCTCCAGTTTCTTTGCATTTTCAATATCCTCTATACTAACAGTTGGTTCTAAACCACAAGCTATTTCTTCTTCTCTAATGAATGCAAGTTTTTTGGCTTTTTCTTTAAAGAATTCTTTCTGCTGCGCCTTCAGTTCAGCTTTGTAGGCATCCAATCTGTCTTGCTTGATCTTGTTACAGTGCATTGCTGCTAATTTTCTGATGGACTCTTTTCTACTCACAAAATAAAACTTCCTGAAAAGAAAGGAGAAATATAAATAACTATTTTAATTAATATTTTTCATTAAAAAATACTTTTTGACTGATTCTATTGACATGAAAATAACTCGAACAAATCTGTTATGCAAGTATTCTTTCTACAAACATTAACAGACTGATTAGGAGTGCTGTTGTTTTGTTAAGCTATTCTTTACTATGTATAGAACTAGTATCGTATAATGTGTTAATACTATTTTTTAAGTTAAAATCGATAATTGGATATTCCTATTTTTACACTAAAAATCCGTAAACCTCTATAACTGACTTACAATACGTGACTTATACTTTTATCCATCATGTTTAACTTTTGTGATGAGAATTTTTATTGTTAGTTTTTTAGGTTATGAATTACGATCGACAGACGTTTTTCTATAACGAAAATGAACTCGCGCTCCGCGTGCGCATTTCCTTCCATTTTAATGGTTATAATTTATGGTATTTATTTTTTCCTTCGTATCCGAGATAATTAAAATTTTATTTTAAAAAATTAAGTTTTATAGGAATAATAGTTACATTATGGTTACATGATATGAATTTTAAACACTTATACAATTTTCAAAAATAATATGTTATATTTATAAAAAAATTTTCCTAATATTTTATAAATTAAATAATTACTAAATGTGTTTTGGGTTATAACAAATTGTTGTTAGTTTTCAAAATTATCTACGTTTATAGCTGTAAGTGAATTTATAATTTAAATTTATAAGTTAGGAAGCGAAAGCGCGCGAAGAGTTGTCATTTAAGGGAAATTGTAAGCAGAGCCAATCACCGATAAATTGATAAGGTGTGCGTATGATCGAAGTGGGAGACACCGATCAATAAAATCGGCTGAGAGGATACAAAGCTCCTCTTTTCAACTTTGACCTTTCGCCTGTCACCATTGTTATTGTCCTACGTCTTATTTAATTAAAATTGTGTGAATTGGAGTTTGTGAGCCAGAATTTGGAGAGCAGCGAATCGATTACTCTAAAGGTAAAGAAAAGAAGGAAGCAAAAAAGTGTGTCTTCTCAGGTGATTTTTGTTAGGCTGGTTCTATATCTATTTGTGATAATTTGTGTTTTAGAGTGGTTCTTATATTTCACTATAAAAAGTGCTGATTTTGATATTCATCCAACTGTCGGTGATTGGCTGGAGCTTTAATCATTTATCCGAGGTTCCAATTGCATTTGTATAAGGATAGTAACCGAAGGAAGCCTTTTTTCTGTTTAAATATCAACGGTTGAAATTTCACCTTTTCACCGGGATATTGCTGGAACATCGTTTTTGACTTCTTCGCCCACTGAACTTCATATACTTGAGATCACTGCATGGTTCGAGTTTCGAGACATGCAATTTTTAATAACTATTTTTCGAAATGCCCTTGACCACGAATTATTGGGGATTGACATACATTCAATTCTAGATTAATTTATTTCAATGAATCAGAAAGCAGATGTCGCAATTTTGAAGGCACTTTCAAAGAAGGAATAAAAGTAATAAATTTAATAAATTTTACTTGCTCATTATTATTATTTTACTTACTCAGGCGGAGGTTTGTATATTAGATTTAATTTTTCTAAGATCCACTCAAAGCGCTTATAATCACATGTCCTCAATTTATTAAGATACTTTTTTCTCTTATCAATTTTTTCTTTCAACACTACCTTACACTTCAGATTTCTGGGATGGATTTTCATGTAATCTTGCAAATAATGAATTTCAGTAGTTAACTCTGCAACTTAAAAATAAGAGGAAAAATATTAGTAACTTTTCATCTCAAAAATAGAAAAAAATATTAGATTCAATCTTAATAGACATACGAGAGCTGTACATAAGTGCTCTCAAGTTAGAATAGAATACTTTCTTCAGAAAATACAGTACCGTCGGAAATTGTCCGTACAATTGACGCAAGTACTATTAAAAATCACTGCTAGCTTTGAACTACGATAACTCGGTGAAAAAAAATAGAATATTTATACAGCACGTGTGAAGTTTTTAACAAAAATTCAAGATTTTTACAAATTTTGTACCTCGAATTCAACTTTTTGCATGACCTAGGAAAATTGTTGAAAAAATTTGAAAATTATACGACATAGAGCCTAAAACTTTATCTTTAATTTAAGCCAAAGAAATTTAAAAAATCTTCATTGGTTCTCGAGATACGATTAAAAATGTTCAATCGTATTTGAGTTAAGTTTTAATCGACGATCACGGCTCTCAGCCGGTCTGCGGCTCGCCATTCTTGAAATACGATTGAACATTTTTAATCGTATCTCGTGAACCAATAAAGATTCTTTAAGTTTCTTTGGCTTAAATTAAAGATAAAGATTTTGGCTTTTTGTCGTATAATTTTCAAATTTTTGCAGCAATTTTTTTAGGTCATGCAAAAAGTTGAATTCGAGGTACAAAATTTGTAAAAATCTTGAATTTTTTTTTAAAACTTCTCACGTGCTGTATTCTTTTTAGAAGATCAAAAAAAATCTGGTTGGTACTACTAGACGTGGAATTTCATAAACTTTCCAACTGTTTTTTTTTAAATATTCGATTTTTTTTTTCACCGAGTTATCGTAGTTCAAAGCTAGCAGTGATTTTTAATAGTGCTTGCGCCAATCGTACGGACAATTTCCGACGGTACTGTAATTTTTCTTTGACCTCTGTGTAGTGAAGAGATCTTGATTTAAAACGTAAAATAGGTCTACAGAAATATAAAAAAGAATCTTACTACGACATTCGCGAGATCCTATGTCGTTTTCGTGTCGCTTCACCAGTGACTTAGCTCTTTCTTTCATAACTTTCATTGTTTCTTTACCTGGATTAAATTCGAGAGAAACTAGTTTCTTTACAAGTTCATCAGCGCTGAAAATGAAAATATTTATAAAATATTGGTTATGATAATACTCACTAATACAATTACACTCGAACCCCAAGATAGCCTGAGGGATAAGAAGAGGTGCCTCTCTTCTTGCCTCTTGAACTCCTCATCACTGACTGCGATCGTCGAAAACTTAAGGATCCCACTAAACTGGGATTGGCTATACTGGAGTTGGAGTGTATTCTCTCTAGTAAAATTTTCTTTCTTTATCTTGCATATCAAACATGAAAAATTGCGTAAATGGTTAAATATGAAACAAAAGAATAAAACTGACGTGCGAACATTCAAATTCTTCTCGCATAGGTGCTTAATTTAATTTCTAGTACATTGGAACCTTCAATCGTGACATCTCGCAAAATGGGGTTTGATTGGAGTTGTTCTTACAATTCCGTCTGTCGCATATTAGGGTGAGAGTGAGGAGTTGATGTAAAAGTGACGTGATGTAAAAGTGACGTGTTGTAAAAGTTATATATGCCAAATTTCATAAACATTTCTAATATTGAAGTTCTTTTGTACTATGTTCGCTTTCCACGTGATCTTTTTTATCCGTTTCAGGTAATTGAACTTTAACCGTTAAAGGCCGTTAAAGGGTTAAAATGGGAACCAAAAGAGGAATTTGGTTACTCGAAAAAAGGCCTAGTAGTGAATTTTTAGGAGCTCGGCTCCCTTCAAAAGAGCAAGTACTTTTAGTTTTTATGTACCATCATAAGGAAATGAAAGAAACACTTTTGAATGCCGCTAAATCTACGAGTGCTAAACTACAGGAAGTGTGGGGGAAAGCAAATATCCCTGTTAAGACGGAGGAAAATATCCGTGCTGGCATACAAAAGCTGTACAAAGAATACCAAAATCTGGATAAAGAAAAATTCAGAAACACGGATACAGCAAATATGAAACAGCAGATTTGGAAAGGTTATCTCGTCGAGTTATTTGACATTTCCCGGAAAAATGTGATGGACATGACTAGCGTTTCAGAAGAAGATAAAGAATTTCTAATGTCACAAAGAGAAGATCGTATGAGTTTGTCAATGAGTGGAATAGACAAGGTTTTCGCTTCGAAAATCAGAACTAAGTGTGCAAAAAAAAAGACAAAAGTGATTCATATAAGAATAAACATTTCAAAGCGATCGATGAAATCAATAAGACAGGCAATATATGCCCTTAAAAATGCCCTCTTCGCTAAACAGTTAGACTTTCCTCACCGAGATTTGAAAGGAATAAAACGGGTTGCACATTTTGTCAGCCTCACATATGTTCGCTTTTGGAACGAGACAATTGTCAGTCGTTAGGCTCCAAAGAATGACTTAGATATGCTGAAGCTTCTGAGCATTTACCCAGATACAGACGTCAAAAAAAGTGCTCTTACAGTTGCTAAGAGACACCTTTGGTATCTATCTGAAACAAACGTAGGGTTGGCTTTTTTAGACGAACGTATTACTCAGGCTGAAAAGAAAAATATGACTAGAAATTTAGACACCAAACCTGCAAAGAAAAAGGAAATGAAACGACTGGAGGGTAAAAACATAGTTTTTGAAGGAAAAGATCTGAGTCATTCCGTTACTAACAAAACAAAGACCTTCTTTGAATGTTTTGGAATCCACGACGTGTCAGAATACTGCAGCAATTCTTTAAGAAACCATGTGAACGCTCTCAGGGTAGTCAATGATACCGCAGAAAGAGGAATTGCTCTGATTAAAAAGTTTAACGAATCGCTCAAAGACGAAGAACAAAAACAATTCTTGTTGAGGGTCAACAACACAGAAAAGTTAACCCAAAGCGAACAAAAGAAGGGAATGTATAGTTCCAAGTTGATTAATATAATACGAGATAAAACGCGCGCCCCGCGCGCACATTTGCTGCAATATTTATTTAAGATTTAAGATTTCCCGCGTCACGCGCCATATTCAATAGACGCCGCGTCATCACTTTCACCTGACCAATAAGGAAAAAGTGTTACGTTACTAATGATCTTTTTATAATAGGACATGTTTTGCTTATTATACTTCTTATTAATCTTGGTGTTCATTTTCAATATTATTTTATTTTGTTATTTCTCTTTTTCCCAATAAAAGTGGAATAAACATTGCAAAATTGTTTTTTGCCTGTTTTACAAAACTGATCAAAGTGTGCAACCTCTAAATATCATCAAATTTTCTTAAAATTTGGTATATATATATATCTTTTACATCACTTAGACTCGGGGCGTAAGCAAAGTCTGCAAAAATTCTACATTTTATTTTTTAGCCTTATAAAATGAAACACCCTAGTGTACACTTATACTGAAATCTCCTGAATTCTCTTAAATATCCAGGAACGGTGCAGACAGTATGGATGCCATGGATAAAACCGTACATAGAAATTTTTATGTTTGAAAATTCCATACATGAAATTTTGAAATTATAAAACGCTTAAAATGTTCTTAAAAGTATAAACAATTTATCTAAATAAAAAATCGATTTTTTGAAAATCTCATGGTGGTGCAACCCCTTAAAGAATAGATAATTCGTAGAAGTAAACTACTCTCTTAAATTCACTGAAGTCTCCCGAAGTCAGTGAATTCACATGAAATGACATGAATTCACTTAAATTCTCCTGAAGTCACTTGCTTGAATTCTTTTGAATCATCTGAAATATCTGAAGTCATTTAAAGTCATATTAATTCATATAAAATCACATGAAATTATATGAAATCACATGAGTCAGTGAAATCTTCTAAAGTTATTGAAATATCCTGAAATATTCTTAAATAAGAAGTAGGTGTACACCTACTTGGTCGAGTTGTCAACTCCTCTGGGAAGAGAAACTGAGTCGTCGAGAGGTGCTCAGACTGCGTAGTCTATTGTTAGTAGCGCAGCTTGTTTATATTTCGAAGGAACCAACTTTACTTAATAGTAAATTTACATTTATTAAATTTTAAATTTACTTAGTAGTTAATCTAGTCAGATTAGAAAGACAATCTTAACGGTGTTGGAGCATTTTCAAACCACTAAAAATTAATGTAGACTCACTCAAATCCGCCATTGTGTCCATATCTTAGCAATACGCGGTGTTTGAGGCCGCAAAAATAATGTATTCGAAGGTTCGTTTTTTTTATCGATAGTTTTTCCATTGTACGACAGAGGCTATCTGCTTATTTTCTGCAAAAATAAATTTTTTGGCTAAAACGGGAATTTTTACAAGTAGTGAGACGCGGGTTAGAGGGGTGCAGGTGAGCAATACTTACATTTTGCCAAGTCCCTGTCCAAGAAAAAAAGGCACTCAGAAAAATTTTGCGAATTTCGCTATGCACTGCAAAACCCGAGCACTTACGAAAATCGTGTAGAAAAATAAGTTTGATAAATCGCGTACTAGACTTGTACTAGTTACTTGACTAGTTATTAGACCTGTCAGCTGTTTCGCGGCGACCTCAATTGACGATTACTACAAAGTATGGTCGGTAAGGCCGGTCACATACACTTTTGCCTCATTATGTATATGACCGGCCTTACCGACCATACTTCGAGTGCCAAACAAATTTGTTTTTGCAGAAAATAAGCAGATAGTCCCTGTCGTACAATCGAAAAACTAACGATAAAAAAAACGACATTTCGAACATATTATTTTTGCGGCCTCAAACACCACGTATTGCTAAGATGTGGACACAATGGCGGATTTTATGGCATTCCACAGATTTTGCTATTTTTCTGTGTTTGTTTACATTTTTTCGTGAAATGATGCAACAGGCTGAAGGCGTCACAATTCGGGGTCCAAGTGTACAATGTACAGTATACTCTATACAGAGCTTATACTTATAAAATATTTGTATATTTCAATCGGAATTGGTTTATTAGCATTACCTTAAACGTAGATTAGTATATGAGGCGTTTGATGCAAAAACACCTTAAGGGCATGTCAGACTTACCCGATCCCTACCTTACCGATAGTACAATACACTATACAATACACAATACACTATAGTACAATAAAACTAGGCACTCCAATTGTTAGTTTTTTTCCAATTTAGGAAATTTAAATAAGTTATTGAATTAATTGAATTAAAATATAAATAATAAATTATAATTAATGTGTTTTTGCTGAGAGTGAGTGTATTTGCAAGAAAAAACTAACTATGAATTCGATCTCGGGAAATGTTTTTTTTTGCAATAATATAGTCGTTCAATTGACATCTGAAAAGATGTGAACGAGAAACAAAGAAATAATGAGTAAAAAAAAATTGGCGGCCATCTTACATTTTTTCAAAATTTTGAGTTTTTATTTGTCATTACGTGCTCTCGAATAAATAAATCTGCCTTTTGTATAAATTTGACGAGATTTTGTGATCAATTGTGGAAATTGTAATTTTGGTACAAATTTAGGGGTTCGCCATTTTTTAAATTTTGATAAAAAAATTTTTTCCTTTAGATGTGTTTTTTTAACATAGTCTAAAGATAACAATTGCACAGATCCAAAGGATTCTGGTGAAATATAAAAAAAAATACCTGCATTTGAAGTTGGACGGTACTTTTTCCCAAGTTAATTGCATAAGAAACTTTCAGTGCTTTGAAGTAAATGTTAATGTTAACGTATTTCGCTCAAATTTGGTGATCATTTTTTGGTAATTATAACAAAATAGATGGGTAAGACCAAGAAGAATAAAAAAAACCACCAAGAGTAAATAAGGACAATTGATTAGAATGTTGTATTAGACAGTTATCAACTGAGGAAAGTTTAATTAAACAACACACTGCACACACACACATACGCGCGCGCGCACGCACACACACCTTTATTAGATTTAAAAGTTAATACTGAATTGACTAAAGATTGGTCTTTATATTAAGGGCGATGGATTTACAAGGCACTATGTGTCAACGTCGCAATTTTTCCATATTTAAGGAGCAAATCGGAGAAAAATGAAATTTCTTTAGGCCTCAAAAAACTCTAATGTGGCAGAAGTATGTGTACTTGCTTAGTTTTTTGAAAAAGGGGGGTTTTTATTTTAAAAACCCTTTTAAATCCTTTTTAAACCGTGAAAATTGCGAAAAAATACATTATGAATCCGAAAACACAAGAGGACGCGTGAAAAACTTATTTTGCCTGGACTGTACCATATCGTTTGCTACTTCGCTGACTACGCCACTAGTAGTTTCGCATTCATATTGTATTTTTTCGCAATTGTCACGGTTTCTCGCGTTGTTGAACGATATGAAGTAACAAATAAAAACCCTCGTGGCGATAAAATCATATAAAAAAAAATCACTTTTTTCAATATTCCTTAAATCAGAAAATTTCCAAAGATTAGTAATTATATGAGGCGTTGAGCGTAAAAATAACTTAACTTGAGTTAAGGGGTTTTTGCATGGAGAAAAATGGAAGTCAGCGATTTTTTAATATTTACACAAATTCTTTAAACAAAACTTTTATTATAAGACAGAGTTCAAAAGTACGGTAATCATTCCTAAACAGATCAGATTACCGTATTTTTGGACTCTGTCTTATAATAAAAGTTTTGTTTAAAGAATTTGTATAAATGTTACAAAACCGCTGACTTCCATTCTTCTCCGTGTACTAAAACCTACATATTTACAATCCTTAACCTTTAGTTATTGTGTGTACAAAACTTCTGGATAAAAGGTCAATATTAACCTCCGAGATTTAATCTCAGCTACGTTCGTGTGGGACTCGTGGAAGAGATTCGCGTGACCGGCACGGTGCTAATTACAATTAGCTGTCGCCAATTTTCACTACTATATTCGTAAGCAGCGTATTCGTAAGAAATAACGCATCCAAATACATAGGTATAAAGAGTTTGAAGGAAATTGGAGCTGTTCACCAGCCCCCTGTCATTCTGCCGAAAATATATGGAAAAATGTCATGAAAGATGACCAGTGGGACCACCAGGGTCGCTGACTGTTGATGACAGATGAGGTCTAAATACATTAAAATGTATCGGGAATAAATCTGGATAGTTTATAATATTATTTAAAGCAAATTAAAGTGCTAAAGAAGGGAAAATGTTTGATATTCAGAGGAAATTCATGAAAGAAAACTCAAATAGATTTTATTCCAAGAAAATTGAATTTTTCCTTTTTTTTTCATGCATTGAAATATTTAAAATGTATCACAAATGCATTTAGGCTTCATGAACAGTCAGCGCTGCGGCGCGTGGCTACTAATCAGCATTCATGTCACTTTCAAGTCAGAATTGCTAACAAGGCAGGGACTGGTGTTCCCCTTTTGAAAGTTTACTTAATTTTTGACATTATGTTGCCATTTTCAAACCAAATTTTCAATTTTTTAAACCATTGACAAATTAAATAAACCTGTGTACCTATTCCTAGGAGGTAGACAAATATTTATAAACGAATGTATTACTATTTCATTATTGAAAATAAAAAAGTTTATCTTTTCAAAGTTATACTTATTAGTACGTGTTTACATCGTCTATCGACATAATTCTGTACAATAGATATAATTAGTCAATTGGTGTATAAACAAATCCATCATTACTACCTAATAAAATGATTAGCCAATTTTTTGATCAAATGACTTTCACGTTATTTTGACATTGAGGGTGCAGAAAGAAAATCGTTAGAGTGAAAGAAAGAGAAAATCTGCAGTCTCTTTCACTCTTATGATTTACTGTTTTCTGCTACCATAGGACGGCACCCTGATAGTGCGAATAGACAAAATTATATGTATAAATAGTTGAATGAAAAATGGTCCAATTGCGAGAACTTTTCTAACTTTTTTGTAACTTCAAAAGCTTACATTACCCAGATAACAAATTTTGATTTTATATAATTACTTTTTCAGTTCAGGAAGATTTTCATACAAACTGCATGGTTCTTTTGGATGAATTTTGTAATCTATCCCCAAATCGCCACTTTTTTCTGGTAAAATGCAAGATATTTTCTCTGGCCGGACCCACTCAATTGAGAACTTTTCTTTTGAATAACTTCTTCGGAAACCATTCAAGATTTTGGGAATATGCTTTAGCTGCTCTGTTATCAGATTCATTTTCGAATAAATCCTCCTTTCTCTTTTCACAAAAACGTATAGCTCTAATTCATACCCTTCGTTTAACCTATAATATACTTAACTTTAAATCCATGGATGTAAGAATCGTAAGAATTAAACGGGATGGAGCCATAGTGATATAAGAATAGAGGTGTTTTCACCGCTGTGCACTTAGTGCGTCTCCCTGCAGGGGCAAGGGAGAAAGGAGATGAAACGATGTGGGGACTAGCCAGCCTGCAGAAATGGCTATGTTCCCCCTTCCATTACCATCGTCTCTACAGCATGGCTCAGGCTAGAGTTCTTAGTCGGTTATATTACTTCGAGAACGGTAACGAGAATGAGAATATAACCGAGAATATAATCGAGACTTAAATTCTCTAAGAATTTATGAGAACTTATGATTTTAGAGATTTTTATGACAAGGGAGATAATTATTAATTAATTAACCGATAAAGTGTAATAAACTTTTTTTTGTACTTCTATTACTTCTTAATGAGCTTTACATAAGTTGTAAATTAAAAAACTGTCACAAATGTATGCGAAGCATAGGTTATGTTAGAGACTAACATAACCTATAAAGTGACGTTTATTATAAGATGAACTTTGTGGCTTTAGTTAACTAGTAAGCTGTTGTTTTGCATATTTTACATTCCTAAATATGCCTTAGCTAATAAATGACTAAAATTTAACCATGTAAATAATGTAAAAAATAACAATTTTTCTAAAAATCATAAATTCTTAAATTCTCTTCAATTCTTTTAAATTCTCATAAATTCTGTCATATTCTCGGTCATATAACCTGGATTTAAGTTCTCGAGAATTTAAGAACTCTAGCTCAGGCTCAGCGACAATGTGCTGTGCTGAGAAGTTAGACGGCCCGGGTTCGATTCCCGGCATCTGAGAAAATCTCCTTCCCTGTGTCTAAGGCAAGGTCCGTTCACACTGCCTTACTGATGAGTCCAGTGAACGGACCTGGGACGAAACATAGAAGAGAAGTGTTATAGATGGCTTAACACCATATACGTAGGTTACATCTTCTTACCCTACAACTAGAGATCCTAAAAGTAGAGTTGAGACAACTTTACTCCGATTTTTATTGGTGCAAAATATTGTGGCGTAACCGGAATCGGAAGTTCTAAAATACGCGCGATGATTGGTCAAAAACAGATGCATCGTATATCGATAATCGCGAGTGACGCGGGAAGTTTTAAATATGTCTATAGAACAATACAAATTATAGGCATTTCTGTCGTAACTTCCGATTCCGGTTACCCCATAGCCCAATGGAGGGGGAAAGTTAGCCCAGTGGAGGGGGAAAGTTGTCTCAACTCTACTTTTAGGATCTCTACCTACAACGAACCCCTCCTGTTTCTCTCTAGTGACGCATGGACATGCGCGATTAGGCAGTGCAATGTGACGTCACAGGCCACATGGTGGGGGGTAGACTGTCAGAAAGGTATATCTATTTCTTAAAGACCTGATTACACGCTTTTAGGAAAATGTCCTTCTTCTCACTCTACCATGTGACTATCCCATAAGTTTGTCTCATTCTCGCACATTTTCCACTTTGCACTCGGAAAATATGCGAGAATGAGACAAACTTATGGGATAGTCCCATGGTAGAGTGAGAAGAATAACATTTTCCTAAAAGCGTGTAATCAGGCCTTAATTCATATAAAGTATTATAATTATAATTGTACTATGTTTCAAATCGAACATTTGAGGTTATGTTTCAACTGATCTGTGTAGATAATGTACAATATACTCAATTAGTTTAATATTCCATACTATCATATAATAACAATTATTCATTACTCATCAAAATATTTTTCACGTAAAACCGTCAATAATGCGTCTATAAAAACAACAGATATAACGAACCATAAACACAAAACGCGAAGATGCTTTGAATTACATTATAGAGATAAATAAATTATAAATAATTAATCTTGCAATCTAATTTTCTTATATATTTACTACATAATCTAGAAACCCATTTTTAATAACAATTTATTCATATTAACATTATCATTTATTTTATTTTTTATCCGTAATTTAAAAGTTACCGCCATTGGACAAGTTTTTCTTACATTTTCCGAATGCGGAAAATGCTTCGTGTGAACAGGGTGACGTGAAACACCGAAACGTTTCGACACATCGGAGAGCGTGTATTTTGGCCTTAAGGCTGGCGTCCCATGATTGCGTTTTGCGTTGCGTCGTAATGAGGATGAAAGAGACAGAAGTATACTTTTGTCTTTTTTTCTCTCACTATGACGCAACGCAAAACGCAATCATGGGACGTCACCCTAAAGGTGCCGTCCCATGTCGGCAGAAAACGTCGGCGTAAGCAGAAAATCATGAGAGTAAAAAAGACAAACATATATGGCTATCTCTGTCACTCTCATGAGTTTCTGCTATACGCCGACGTTTTCTGCCGATATGGGATTGCACCTTAAAGCAGAAACTCATGAGAGTGACAGAGATAGACAGATCTATTTGTCTCTTTCACTCTCATGAGTTTCTCCTTTACGCCGACGTTTTCTGCCTATATGGGACTGCACCTATAGGAGAGCCTATCCTTTTCAATTCTATTCTTATATATCTATGGATAAAGCACAAAGGAGTCAGGGACACTTTGACCATCGACATATAGAAATGGAATGCAGAACGCTGTAGGAAAGCATGTACAGTAGTGGGATTCCGAGCTCAAAATCCGAACGGATCTCTCTTTTTAACACCGTAGGATAGAAAGAGAGGTCCGTTCGGATTCGTGTGCTCGGAATCCCACTGCAGTAACCACGGAGGAATAGTAAGGAGATCGAACTCGCTATTCAGAAGTGTCAATAGAAACTACACTTTAAGTACTAGCCTTCGTGTAAGGCACGGTCGAAGATTGTTCGCACATGCGCGGTACAGATATAGCCGTCTTCTTTTCTCTCGTGAATTTGTGCGAGTGAGTGGTCCGAGCTCTTCGAACTTTGCGTGTTGCTTTTAAAAGTGAGGTTATATTGTATGTCAAGTCAAAAAGTTCTCGAGTGCAATAAAAAATATGTTGTTGTCGACTAGTCAATAAATAAATAGAAGCTTCATAACGATGACGTGCTGTGTTCCCAACTGCAATACATCCTATAAGAACAAAAATTCCAAAGGCCTTACACTGTTTACGCCCGATTCGGTAACAATCTTTCAGCCGGTGTCAGAATAAATTTATATTTAAGTATGTTTTGTAAGAAATATAAATGCTCTTAGAAAATCAATAATTATTTTTTCCAGAAAAAAGAAAAGGAAATAAACATTTGGCTCTTGTTGCAACAATATAACCTCACTTTTAAAAGCAACACGCAGAGTTCGAAGAGCACGGACCACTCACTCGCACAAATTCATGAGAGAAAAGAAGACGGCTAGATCTGTACCGCGCATGTGCGAACAATCTTCCACCGTGCCTTACACGAAGAGGCGCGTTCAGATTTCCCACCCGGGTGCACCTCGGGTACTGCGTCCTTTTCTAACATATTGAAATTTCGACTTGTAAGAAAAGGACGCAGTACCCGAGGTGCACCCGGGTGGGAAATCTGAACGCGCCAAAGGCTGGTACTTAAAGTGCAGTTTCTATTGACATTTCTGAACACTTCCCAATGCATTGTTCGATCTCCTTACTATTCCTCCGTGACAGTAACATGCAACGATGCCTTCCTCTGTTTTGTAACGACCCAACCTTGTTTTCCATTAAAATCTTATGGAAATTAGGGTTAGGTCGTTATAAAAAAGAGGAAGGCATCGTTGCACATTACTGTACGAGCAAAACTTGCGCCAAGCTTTGTCGACACCTTCCACAGCGATAGAGTGATGATTACCCCGCCTCTACCGGTTTGGCCAGCCTAACACGTCTGACTTTTGAAATAGCGAGAGGAATTTTCATATTATTTATTTATTTATTTAAGTTTTTTTAACTCTAGTGTGAATAAAAATGGGCGGAAGCTATTGTATAATACCGAATTATAAATAATTAGTGTGTTTTGCAATGATTGCTATTCAAATGTATAGAGTTGTGATGAGTACACAAGTGTGCTCATCTTCATACCCTTCATTGCGCAAGAGCATGAAAATAAAGGCTCATTCACAAGCCGAATGCTCATAAATAGAATGCTTTAGATCACGTGATCCGTTTGAAATATATAATTTGAATTTAGAATTAGATTCCAAGGCAGAATTGTAGATCTTAGGAGACTTTAGAATAAGTATTATATTCAGTATAGAATTTAAGAAAGGACGCGACGCTCTACTACTTGTAGGACGCTCATTAATCAGGATTGTAGATCTTAAGAGATTTTAGAATAAGTATTATATTAAACTGAAAGTTTTATTTAAGATTCATAAAATTAAAGGCGATTTAAGCTGTTAGTGCTTCCAAACCAAGATTTCGCCTACTGTAGTAAATTACTCTACTCCTGTATTTTTGTTTTGGTTAAGCTCAAAGGGATCGTAATCCTTGCTGATCCCCGAAACTAGGTGAATCAGGCGCACGCCATTATAG